>CAUYON010108079.1:0-29828 GCA_963573935.1 Arctocebus calabarensis
TCACAGCTCACAGCAACCTCCAATTCCTGACAGAGTGCTGTGGCATCACAGCTCACAGCAACCTCCAATTCCTGGGCTCAAGCCAGTCTCTTGCCTCTGCCTCCCAAGTAGCTGGGACTACAGGCGCCCGCCACAACGCCCGGCCATTTTTTGGTTGCAGCCGTCATTGTTGTTTGGCGGGCCCTGGGGCTGGATTCGAACCCGCCAGCTCAGGTATACGTGGCTGGCGCCTTAGCCCGCTGAGCCACAGGCGCCGAGTCTGATCTCCATTTTAAATAAGAATTATAACTTACCATTATAAGCTATAATAGGAGTACTACATTTTATTTTATGACTATATTATATTTTAACATATAAACAATAAAATCAAAGTTTTTATTTTTACCTTCTTGGAGGAAAGTAGATATAACAGAGCCATACTGTAGATGTTTTTCATGAGTAGTCTCTATCCTTTGGGGTTATAAGAAGTATATGAACAGCCCCAAGAAGGTGGCTATCTAGTTGTTTTATGTTGCTGAGGTCCTCAAAATAAATAGTGATATGATCTTAGACAAATGTCCTTGTTAGAATATTTTGTGAGACTTTTGAAGCCTGATTCTCAGCCCTATGGTTAGTCAATTTTTTAAAATGCTCTTCTAATATTGTTTGATATAATTTTAAGTTTATTTTCCTTTATTCAATTTGTGGTTTATTACATTAACTAATTTTCAAATGTAGCTAAACTTTAGCATTCAGAATATAACACTCACTTGCTCTATCAAAGAAATGCTAGTCTTTTTATATACTCCTGGATTCTACTTGCTGTGTTTTAAGATTTCAGTCTACATTTACATACAGTATTGTTTTGTACTGTGCGTCTGTCAGTATTTGGTTTTGTTAGGCTTGTGCAGTAATTTCTATAGGATTAATATTATATAGTCTCAAACGCTTTATGCATTTTATCTACAAAGCCATCTGGAGCTCGAGGTTGCTTTTGAGAATATTTTTATTACGAATTCAACTTCTTCACTTGTTATAGGACTACATGGGTATTACACATATATCTCTAGCCAAATGTAATCATGTGCATTTGGAGGAATTTGTCCATTTCACCTAAGATATCAAATTTATTGACATAAATATTTCATACTATTTCCAAATCATTTTAATGGTGCATAGTCCCTAATAATGCCTTGTTTTATCCTTTTCATTTCCTAATCAGTCTACCTGTACATTTGTTAATTTTATTCATCTGATTTGAGAATCAGGTTTTAATTCCATTTGTTTTATCATGCTTTTCCATGCTATTGATTTTCCCTGGTACCTTTATTATTTCCTTCCTTCTACTTATATTGCACGTACTCTACTCTTCTGTCTACTTCTAGCTTTTTATGATAGATGCTAGCTCATTGTTTCACATCTTTCGTGTTTCCTTTCTGCTGTCTAAGCCTGGTTTCCAGATCACATTCAGTAGAAGGTACAAATCTCACTAAGCACAGTTAGGTTTTTCAAGTTTAGTCTTCCCTTTTTACCTGCATAGTCCTTCTAACCTTAGAATATTACCCTATTTTTCTGGAGCAGAAAGCTAGCTGAAGGGTTAAGTGAAAGGTCATTTTAAATATTTTGATTTTGTATGTGTTTTTTGACAGAATTTCACTTTGTTGGTCCAGGCTAGGGTACCACAGCATCAGCATAGCTCAGAGCAACCTCAAACTCCAAGGTGATGTTTCAAGTTCAAGTGATGCTTCTGCCTTAGCCTGCCCAGTAGCTAAGACTATAGATGCCTGACACAACACTCAGCTATTTTGTTCTATTTTTAGTAGGGGTAGAGTCTGGCTCTTGCTTAGGCTGATCTCAAACTCTTGAGCTCAACTATAAGGTTGAGCCTATTAACCTATTATATAACTCTTCAGCCTCCCAGAGTGCTAGGATTATAGGAATGAGCCAGCAGGCTTGACCCATTGTAAATGAATTAAAAATAACATTTGTCTTCTTTTGAAATATAAATTATAATTAGATTTGTTTAAATGAATGTGTGCCTTATTTAAATGGGAAAAAATTAACAGAATGTCTAAGATACAAAGGCAGCTTTCTCTTTCTTCTTTTGTTTTTAGTTCACATAACAATGAAATTTACTATATCATTGAAAAGAACTATACTTATAACTATACTCATCAAGATTTGAAACAGGTACTGAGATAGTTATGTTTTCTATCATCAAGTTAGCACTTCAACTGAAACATGATTTGACTGGAATAAGATGGACTTCCTTTTATGAACACACACTCATTGAGGATTGGGGGAACCTATTTACTATAGAGGACTGTTACTTATTACAAGGGAGCTTCCCACTCACAAATTAATCCATTTCTGGACATTTTTATGGTGACAATGGAGATTCACCTTGGTTTTACTTTTACAATGTTTAAGGGAATATTAGAAAAAAATTCTAGTAAATTATTTTAAATCATTTTAGCTTCAGAAGTTCTTTTTAAGGGATTTCTAGTGCTAATTTATAAAAGTAGAGCCTGTAGTTAATAAAGTTGAAAGCACAAAGAAACTGGAAAAGCCCAAACATTCCATACAGTCCCTGGAGATGATTATGAATATGTTTATTCTTAATACAAAGGGATTCTGAAGATAATTTTAAATTTACTGATTTTAGAATTCCAGTGATACATTTATTAGGAAGATGCTACTTTAAGGTGAAAGTTTGTTTAACAGCCTCATAGAGTTATTTATTGCTTTCAGTAACTAAGGTTCCGAGCAAAGAACAAAATAATAGGTTGACTATAAATCCTATTTCTGCTTGCCTGCAATTGTGCCCAGTTTCTATTTCAACTTTTCTTCCTCTCAGGGGGTTGCCGCTAATGTGACAATCAATCCATCTGAACTTCTGGTTATTAAAGGAGAACCTGAAAACCTGTGAATCAATCACCTCTCTGTGAAAGGAGTGGTGAGGACAGAGAGGGGAAGGGGGAAGAATCACCTCAACTCTGAGGACGGGAATGCCATTTGTGGAGCAGAAGCACCCCAGGAGTCTGTGACCTAGGATGAATTCTTATTATCCCCTTCAATTTTCCCCTTATTTTGAAGTGACTTTGAGTACATATTAGATAATGCAGGTCAGGAAGCACAATCCTACTTCCTCAGAGCTTTTAGGGAAGGAAGCACATTTACTCGAGGTAGTGTGTTTTGTTTGTAACGGCTTTCCACAGTCTAACTTTAGTCAACTTTAGATTGCATCTAATCTATAATTTTTGAAGAAATGGAGCTCTCTCTCTCTCTCTCTCTCTCTCTCTCTGTATGTGAAAGCACTTTTTCTCTACTTGGGAGACCTGGATTTTCTTTTTACTCTTTCAATGGTTAGAACTGAGATCAAGGAATCATAAAATATTACCTAACTTGGAAACCTGAACTCTGGTTTTGAGTGCTGTTAGTCTTACCCTTGTTTCTAGAGAGTTTAGTTTAATTCACCCCAACCCCTGACACATAAATCTTGTTTTATGTATGTAGATATAAACATGCTCTTTAAATACTCATGTTCATACATAATTTAATTTCAACATGGACATGTTTACTTTTGTTTTTCCCTAGCCTTGCATTCATCTGAACTCCTTTATTCCTTGCCTATGCAAAATGTACTCAAAAGTGCAATAGGAATTTCTAACATCTTTGCCTCTAGTGAACACCACAGCTCTCTGCCCCTTCACAATATATTTTTTATCTGAACTAAAGTAATCATACTCAGTTTAAGAAATAATTATATTGTGTGAGTTTCTGAGTTTCTTATATCTGTTAGTTTGTCTTTCATAGTTATAATTTCTCTGAAAATGAGGGTCCCATCCCTTACAATATACAGTAGGGAGGTGGGGGCTCTGGAGAGCTCTATGGCTCTATCCTGACTGACTGATTTCTGCCAGTCATTTAATAATTGACACAGAGCAATCCATTGTGCTTCTTATCTAAGTGCACAACTTGTATTAAGATAAAATTTGCCTTTCCTCCTATATGGTGGGCAAGAAGACTTCTTTTTTAAAACTTAATTTTTATTTCAAAATATTAGGGAGTATAAGTGTTCCTGCTATGGGGATGAATTGTATCCATCACTGGAATAGTGTATGTTGCAGCCTCATGCCCCCCACTCTCCTCCCCTTAGTTTCCAATATCTCACACATGAGGTTATGACAATGTTTATCCATCACTGAGATCCCACCTACAAGTGAGAACATGTGGTGTCTGTAGTTTGATTCCTGAGATCGTTTACTTGGGATAATGGTAGCCAGTTCCACCCAAGTTGCTGCAGCTGGCATTACCTCATTCCCTTTTATGGCTGAACAATACTCCACAGAATGTGTGTGAGTGTGTGTGTGTGACTGTGTGTGTACGAGTGCGGTGCGTGTGTGTGCGTATGTACACGAGTGCACGCGTGTACTGCGTTTCCTTTATCCACTCATCAATAGACGAGCACCTAGGTTGATTTCACATTTAGCAGTTTTGAATTGTGCTGCAATAAACATTTGGTCACAAGTGTCTTTTTTGGTAGAATGTCTCCTTTTCTTTAGGGTATACACTCCAGAGTGGGAAAATTTTCTGTTTTTGAGGCATCTCCATCCTGTTTTCTAAAGAGGTTGCAGTCCCACCAACAGGGTAGAGATGTGCCTTTATCTCTGCACCTGTGTCAGCATCTTTTATTATTATTAGCCATTTTGATAAGCTTGGTATCTCATTATGGTTATAAATTCCATTTCCCTGAAGAATAATGATTCTGAACATTTTTTTTCATCTGTGTTAGATATTTGTGTATCTTCTTTTGAAAAACCTCTGTTCATGTCTTTTGCTCACATTTTAATGGTCTTATTCACTTTTATCTTTCTGATTTGAGTACTTTGTAGATTTGAATATTAGCCCTTTGTTGGATATAGAGTTAGTGAATATTTTCTCTCATTGTGTATGTTGTCTGTTGATTATGTTGATTATTTCCTTTACTATAAAGATCTTTTTTAATGTCATTTATTTTTGTTGTTGCCATATGTCTTGGTGTTTAGTCATAAATTCATTGCATAGGTTAATGTTCAGACTTCTCCTCTATAGTTTTTTCCCCAGAAATTTTAATGTTTCACATCTTGCATTTAAGTTTTTAATCTATCTTGAGTTAGTTGTTGGTTATGGTGAGAGATGTTGCTACCTTTATATACCAGTCTATACCTTGGTTAGGGTCTTTACCTTATGTTCTATAAACAAAAGGAACAAATCTGGACACATCACATTACCTGACTTCAAATTATATTATATAGCTGTAGTAACCAGAAGAATACAGTACTGGTGTGTAAAGGTTAAGACATAGAACAATTTTGAATTGTGCTGCAATAAACATTTGGGCACTAGTGTCTTTTTGATAGAATGACTTCTTTTCTTTTGGATATGTACTCAACAGTGAGAAAACTTTTAGTTTTATAGAAAATAGTATAGAGAGGAATTAAACGGAATGTTCGGTCTCAGCGCAGAGTATGTAGTGATCCAGAGTGTACAATAACTCAAAGAAAACTTTGTGCTGCAGAGTAAGGCCTGCTAATCAAAATACTTTCATAGCCCCCTTGGTTCATTTTTGTCTCCTTTAACATGATAAAGTGATTGAGTTCTACTTGGGAGGCTGAGGCAAGAGAATCACTTAAGCCCAAGAGTTTGAGGTTGCTGTGAGCTGTGACACCACAGCACTCTACCAAGGTGACATAGTGAGACTCTGTCTCAAAATTCAAAAAAAAAAAAAAGAAAAAGTAGTTGAGTCGATAGGTATTGAACAGCTCTTCTCTCGAGAGTGGGTTTTAGGCCTAACAAATCCAGAGAGAGGTCCTTCCCACAGAGCAATTTATAAAAGAAGAGGCTGCTCCTGTATCTTACATCCTCCCTGATGGGATGGACCATAGTCATTCTGTTTGTCTGACTTTTAAAAGTCCAAACTTCTTCATTGTTCCCCGTCTAGGATTGAGATGGGATAGGGGTTGGCTGAGCTGTGTGTGCTGGAAACACAAAGCACTTATTGCAGCACAGACTTGAATGGACCTTTTCCTTTGGATTCACAGTCCAGGACTGCACCAGGGCAGGACTTGGCACCTCCTTCCTCCAGAGCTGTTCACTTCATAGTGTGCGGGACGCTCATGTGTAACCTCACGCTGCTGGCCCGTCTCTTCTCATCTCCAAACAGTCACTAGAGCCCAGTCATAGGCTCCAAATGGAAAGTGTGACCTTTAGACAGGGCTGAACTCAGAAAACTTACAGCCACTTAAAAATGTCAACGTTTAAAAAAAATCACTATTTTTTAATAGCACGTTATAAAACACCAGACACCCTGACAATTCCAGTAACTCTATTCTCCACTTCAATTCTCGTGTGCACCTGATCCTTTACCCTGTATCAGTGAACCTTGATGCCTTCCCCATCCCATCCCATCCACAATATACTCCCTATCCTGTTCCCTCTACTCCAAAGATGCTAACCAGCAATGGGTGGAAGCTCAGAGAGTTATCCAAAAATGTTTTCAATAAAGATTTATTAATGGTCAGGTATTATCCAAAGCACTGCAGTGGATTCTTTCTCTCTCTTTCTTTCTTTGTCTTTCATTTTTTCTTTCTTTCTTTCTCTCTCTCTCCTTCTTTCTTCTTATTTATGTATTTTTTATTCAGTTTACATAATCATTTTTACCTGGAAAATTTATTTTTTTGTCCTTTTTAACCAGGTAAAAGGTATCTAATTTCAAAATAACCAAGTCATAATGTCATATAGCACCAAAAATTGCATCAGTTCATAGTATTTTCATATAAAGTAATTTAGGAAAGAGAAATCACCGTGGATTCACAAAAAATATTTTAAATTATCTTATGAACAAAAGAGACTATTCTTAGTAATATCATTGCTGTGAATTTACAAAATTGTTTCAAAGACTTGAATAAGGAAAATCTGTCTCTGAATGTCCTCTGAATTTGATCAGTCTGGATATTTTATAGTCATCTGCTTTTGTTTACAATAAATACAAGCTACTTCTTTATTGTTTGTACTCTGGTGAAATTGGAGCAATTAGTCCATACTTAAATGTACCTGTGCCCCAACCCAACACAGCAAACATAGATAGAAATAATAAAAATGGGAGGACCCAAAACATCTGCCTAAGTTCGAATCCTTCCAGGTGTCCCTGCATACCAGAAACAGAAAAGAAGGGTAGCGCTGCGTGAAGGCGTTTGGGGCCACCCGAAGAGGCGGCAAGTGGCACAAGGAACAAAGGGGCTTGACACAAAGTCTGTGCTGGGGACTGAGGAACTCTGGGAGGAGCCTTCCCAAGTGAACCTCTCGTCCGTATTTATTATTTATTATCATGAACCGGGAAGGAGTAGACAAAAGCTGCTTGTTCGACATTAGCACTGATTAGAGAGCACTTGGAGAAGGTCAGATAGAATGTCTCCACCTTAGATTTGCAAAACCGCAGACCTTGAGCACAACCTGCAGCACCAAGAGACCTTTGGAATCTAGAGAATGTTTACCATAACCTTTAGGCCTTGGCAGGGCCACACCTCACATGTACGGTCTCCTTGGAGGCGTTCTCTGCCTCCTGCATGTTGACAATTCGCATGCCGTTCTCCTGATTCTTTAGGTCTCTCAAGCAGAAAGTGAGTCCTATGCTAAAGATCAGGGCAGCATTCTCCCTACAGATTGCCATTGGCCATTGCATTTTGAAAGACATGCTGGCTGCTGCCCTTTTTACCTTGTTATCTTGTGGTTTTATCTCAACAAATGTTAGCAACTCTTATTTTCTCATTAAATAAAAATCTTCTTAAAGCAGCTACATCATGACTAATCATGTCACGTCTGCTCTCTTCGATACTCTCAACTTGCGTATTTTCATCCTGCCAAGAGAGTTTTGGGTTGCATGGTAGAGGTGAGAAACTGCTCCTCTCCACCTCTTTTGCAGGCCGAGAAGCAGTTCTGTTTGCAGCCAAGGTCTCAGAATTTTGCATCGCTTGCCCTCCACCCAAACATATGTACACATATGTATGTCATCTCTTAATTTCCCCCTGAATTTTTGGGACAAGATAAACTGTCTCTTTTGTCCCTTCCAAAAAGGAAATATTTTTTTGTGAGTAGGTATGAGCATAAACATTCTTTTTGTGTGTATAAAACAAGGTAAGACGTTTTCCACATCAGCAATATCTATGCCCTGATTCAACCTAGTTCACATTTTACTACTTAATATGCATGTTTATGTAATATCATAAGTGTCCCTTTACTGTTCGAGGTAAATATACCCAGTAGATGTGTGGAAAATGCCATAACACCCACATACATTTTCTGATTGTCCAGGTATGGGAGATTGCTTGAGATAAGCACCAAGAAATCAAGTACTCCAAAGAGCCTTCTTGGTTCATGGAAGAAACTTCCCAAATCCCACCTACTACTGTGGTCCATAGGGCCAGATCTTTTGCAGTATTTGAAGAAAGCCATTAGATTCAGAAGAATAAACTTAGCCAGATAGCAGAAACACATTAAAATACAGCAATATGTCCCTGTATGTAGAATTGCCAGACAAGCTTCAAAACAATAAAAGAACAATTTATAAAATCTTGTCTACTGAATAAAATAAGACAATGCATGTACCTGGGTGTCAGGACATTACCATCATATCAACATATTATCATTACCCTCACTTTCTATGCTATTTTAAGAAGAAATGGTTCTCGAGAAGTGGAGTATCCACTCTTGTTTGGGTAGCTGTAGAATAGGTGTGGAAGTTCAAGTGTGCTAAATTGTTTACATAATAAAATGAGGAAGCAATTGCAGTCTGGGGAATTAGGAGAAAGAACACAGGTACTAAAAATGGTTGGAGAGGGGTTGCATGGGGTAAAACTGAAAGAAATTAATCCTATTGACTAATCCATAGGGACTAGACAATTTTGGAGCTAGACTTTCCCATTTTAAGAAGTTTACAGTGGGGTATATGTTGTAAACATCTTCTTACAAACTTATTGCAAGTGGGCATCCTCACAGCCCACTGATGCTTGTCATGTGGGTGAATTATTTCTGTGTAATGTAAACATGTATGGAATTCTGTGTTCCACTTGTACAGAGTGAAAATAGGAGTTTCCACTTAAAGATATACTATTTTGTGGGAAAATAATTGACAGAAATGTAGATTTCACAATATGCATTTGAAAATATTTCGTAAACCGTGTCTTTCACTTCTAAATACATGAAAGATACATGTTTAAAATCTCCTAATGTTTAATTCTAAATACTCAATCTTTTTTGCTAACTTGTCCATAAATTATTCAACCCTAGAATTTGCCAAAATGAATTTTTTAAAACGGAATCAATTTTAACCAATTTGGAACAGAACTTACTTTACTAGCAAATAATCACCAGGTAATAACATTTTACTAAAACATACTTAATGAGCAGTATTTGCTCAAGGCAAGAGAGACATAGATCTAGGAAAAGAGCCAATTTCACTAAATGGTGAACAAGACACATGTGCCTAAATATTCAGTTTATAACATAGTTACCTAAATATGCATGTTACGGTCTGATTATTGTTATTTCCATTGTATAATTTAAGAAATTGAGACTGAAAGAGTTTGAGAGCATTGTCCAAGGTCATATAGCTCATCAGCCTATGCCAGACTGTACAAGATTCTGGACAAATTGGAAAAAGTCACTCTTTCTGGACACCTGCAGGCTGAGTTGGCTGGATTTTAGTTCCACATCCATTCCAGGCCTGGCATCTCTGCACAAGACAAGCATTGATCAACTTTAGTTGGCTGTCCTATACTTTTGAGATCCCTGCAATGCTTGCTCTTTGCCAATCAAAGGGAAGATGAACTCTATTTATAACTAATCATCTCAGGCACATGCACAGAAGCCAAATTATTTCTGTACTTTGACCTCTAAGCAGAAGTTGATGTTTCTTACATAATGATGATTTTAGAAAGCCAAAACTAATTTCACAGTGAGCAGGCAAGTACCTCAATAAAAAGTGAGAATCACTCATGATAAACACTAAGAGGTGTGAACTGTAGAATTACATCATCAAATAAAGGAATATTTTTTGAAATAGCTTCAGAGTATGATTCACCTGACAATCAAAATATTTCCCTTCTTGTAGGAATCATGTTATGGAAGCAAGGATTCAGCTCCATTTCAATCCCATCTGAATTAGCATGAAAATGGCAAGATTAAGTTATCTTTGAGAATTTCTCTTTTTTGCCACGATGAATATTAATTTATGTTTACGCCATGTGGATTGTTTAAACATTTTCCTTTCTTCCATAAATTAGTTTAATGGCAGTTAGGCATTCAACAAAAACTACTTTCCCTTACCAGTGAAGCTCTCCATTTTAAACCTGAAACTTACAATCTTTCCAAAGTACATAAATCTTCATCTATGGTTGTAAAAGGATATGGAAGTATAGTGATAAAATAAAAAGATTATAGGTTCTGACATCAAGGATAACTTTTGTTATTTTTGACTTTGGGGAGGTGCTTTATTTTGTTTTATTTTGCCTTAAATTAACTCCTATCATTTAACTTCCATTTCTTTCTCCCTCTAATGGCTACATATGACCCACAGGCCTATAAACTCTGCTTTCATGTAATAAAACACTAAAGTCACCAAATAACATGTGTTCAATCAGCCCCCAAATTCTCCAAGAATCAAATGGCAATGGGTAATTTATTCAGTTATCAGGCTATTGGATCCAAGGAAATCCCAAGTGGGGTGTATCCTAGAACAAGGGAATGAGAGGGTTTCATGAGGAAAAACAAAGTAGCCAAGTGCCTTCAGGGATTGGGTTTGGACAGGGAAGGCTGTTCTAAAGTGATGCTAGAGGCCAATGCAGTGCTTCATGCCTGTAACCCTAGCACTCTCGGAGGCCAAGGCAGGAGGAGTCCAAGCTGGATTGGAACTTCAGAGAACTTCTTAAACAAGAACAGGACCCTGTTTCTACTAAAAATAGAAAATTTAGTTGGGTGTTGTGGCATACCAACTACTCAGGAGGCTGAGGCAGGAGGATTGCTTGAACCCAAGAGATTGAGGTTGCTGTGAGCTAGGCTGATACCAGGGCACTTTAGCCTGGAGCAAGAGAGAGACTCTGTCCAAAAATAAATAAATAAATAAAGTGACATTAGACCACAGGAGGGTGCAGCCTGTGTCTTTCGTGTTTACCACTCTCTTTCTAGTGCCTAGCACAGTCCAGACACCAAGAAGATTCTATAACATTGAGAGAACAACATGAATACAGCAAGCTCAATTATTTTGTGGACCCGCATGGAAAAGAAATTTTATATTATGGTTTGCAGAAGAAAGATACAACTTTACTCTCTGGTCTATTGTTCACTCAGGTTTCTCCACCTGGAGAAACTACCGTACAACTTCTTCCAATCCCTAGTCTTAAAAGGAAAAGCTTTCTACCTTGGTTCCTTATTCCATTTACAATTTGATAAATAGCTTGATATGCTTTGACTGAATCTTCATTGATGTTTTCATCTGCACAATTCTCATAGGCTCTGGAGTAAACGGTGAATTCTACAGTGGCAAAAAAAATGAAATGAGCCTTTTAATTCTCCACTAAAGGAACTGCAGCTTAGAGACATTAATACATCTCAAAAAGTATATATAATAGTAAGATACACATTACATAAAATCTCCCATCTTGACCATTTTTGAGAGTGCAGTTCAGTAATAACGAGTACCTTCACATGGTTGTGCAATCATTCTCTTGAAGTCTTTTCTTCTTGCAAAACTAAAATTCAACTCCCTGTTCTCTCCTTTCCTAGTCCTGGCAACTGCCAGGGAGGGTGCAGCCTGGGTCTTTCGTGTTCACCCACCCTCTCTAGTGCCTACCACAGTCTAGACACCAAGGAGGATTCTATAACATGAATATTTCAAGCGGAATTATTTTTAGTAGAGACAGGGTCCTGCTCTTGCTCAACTGCCAGTCTACTTTTTGCCTCTATGAATTTGACCATTCTAGGACCTCACAGAAGTGGAATCACACAGTGCTTGTGTTTTTGTGAAATTATCACTTAGCATATTGTCCTCAAGATCCATCCACGGTACGCCATGTGTCAGAATTTCCTTCCTTTTTCAAGCTTAGTAATATTAATTGCATGTATAAACCACATTTTGTTTATCCATTCATTCATCAATGAACACAGGTTGTTCCACGTCTTGGCTATCTCAGTAATGCTGCTATGAACATGGGTGTGAAAATATCTGAGTCTTGCTTTTAGTTATTTTGTGTGCAAACTAACATATTCTCCTTTTAAAATTCTAAGACATTTTACTATAGACCAAGCTATTTATTTCAGCATTCCATGTGCTTTCTCAGCATAGAGTTAGGTATATTTTTCAATATATGTTAATATTCATATTCCTGACATGAAGATTATTTTATGTTTAAAGTAATGCATGTTATTTTTGTTAATTTGGTCATCCATAAACCTTGTTTAACTTAAATATACTAGGCCCTTCCAACTACAAAATAGTAGCAAATTTGCATTTGATTTAGGTCTTAAAAATTCTCAAAAACAACTTTTATTTAAAGCAAAAATTTGAAATATATATGTAAATAACTATAAAATGACAGTGTGGTAAATGCAGCAACATATGCATGAAATTGCTATAATAGCTATTTCCTAGAAACAAAATTCTCAGTAATCAAAGGAACTTAAGAAAATGCAAGGAATAGTGGAGAGACAAGAGTAGAAGAGGATGATAATTAGGAGAGTGGCGTTGTATGTCATTTTGGTAAAAAATGAAAGTACCTTGGACTCAGAAAATTGTAGGAGAGATCAAAATTTATGAACATATATGTGTGCTAAAAAGGGCATTTCTATTTGGCACATGAAGACTTTGCTAGACTTAGCACCAGAACACTAGGAATTTCAACCGCCAAGTCTGCAGTTTAGTGGGGAGGTCAAAAATTAAAATTCTAATTTTACAGTAATTCCGTTAGGGATAGGCCCTATAGCCAAGGAACTGAATGAAATCACCAGACAGTGTGTATAGTTGACAGGAGATGGGGACAAGAATGTAACAAGGAGACATACCAACATTTAGATACCACAGAACAGATAGGCCAGTGAAAGTAGCAGAGAAGATATTCAGAAGAGGCAGAGGAATGGGGACTAACAGGAGAAACTTTTTTATGAAAGGGGAAGTGATCAGAAATAATAATTTCAACAAGGATTCAAAGATCTTTGAAGTGATATTTTAAAACATGCAAGTCCTATGTGGGTAGGTAATAGATCATTATTGCTTCATATTGGAATTGAGTACACTGGATTCTTGCTGTATTCGTGTTGTTCTTTCAATGTTATGGAATCCCATTTGGTGTCTGGAATTGTGCTAGGTATGAGAGAGGGAGCAGTGAACAAGAAGGACACAGGCTGCACCCTCCCGCAGTCTGGTGTCACTTCATTTATTTATTTACTAGTTATTTATTCATTTATTTTGGACAGAGTCTCATTCTTGTCTGAGGCTATAGTGCCCTGGCATCAGCCTAGTTCACAGCAACCTCAAACTCCTGGGTTTAAGCTATCCTCCTGCCTTAGCTCAGTGCTACTACTGGTGCTATTCACAACACCCAGCTAAGTTTTCTATTTTTAGTAGCAACAGAGTCTTATTTTTACTCAGGCTGGTCTTGAACTTTTTGAGTTCAAGTGATTCTCCTGCCTTGCAGAGTTCTAGGGTTACAGACATGAGCCACTGCACTGGCCTCTAGTATCGTTTCAGAATCTCCTCCCTGTCCTATCCCAGTCCCTGTGGGCATTTGGCTAGTTCCGTGAAAATACCATGAAACCCTCTCATTCCCCTTGTTCTAGGACACACTTCATTTGGGATTTCTTTGGATGGGATAGCCTGATAGCTGAGTAAAGACCACATTGTTTGGCCTTTTGAGTCTTGGAGAATTTGGGGGCTGAGTAAACATGTTATTTGTTATTTATTATTTGGTGACCTTAGTACTTTTAACACAGGAAAGCAGACTTTATAGGCCTGTGGGTCATATGTAGCCATTTCATGGAGGAGGAAGTGGAAGTTCAGTGACAGTAGTTAATTTAAGGCAAAGGAAAAGAAAATAAAGCACCGCCCCAAAGTCAAAACTAACAAGATTAACAGATTTCATGGTGAGATTGTAAAGGAATTTACAATCAATTGTTTACATTTTTTCAACAAAGTAGGAGGCAAGTTTATATGGATAAAGAATTACTAAAATAGTATAAACATGAATTGAAAGAATACAAATCTTTGTCAAAACATAGAAAGCTTAAAACTAAAATTTCAGGAGTGGTACAATTTTGATAGATGACAAAACTAAAAACAATGGCTGTGGGTAACTGATGGGAGAAAAGGAAAGGAATTTACTTGAAAGCGAGGAAGTTAGTGGCAGCACACAGCATGTACCATCCAGAATTTGTCCCACCCTTTATTTCAAAGAATAGAGAAAATAAGCAGAATAGTCTCTGGAATTTGAGCCCTTCTGTATATACCCTTTCTATATCTTCTCTTCACCTGAGGTTAATTCCTATATTCAGACTCATCATAGCCTACTTGCCTCATTTTCCCTGCCTGAGCACAAATATCACTTCCAAAAAAGGAAAAAGTCCATTTCCCCTGAAATATTAATGCTTATTATGAAAGAGTTCCCTTCTAGCTTATTGAGAATCGAAAGATTCAATGCAATGCCCTTTAAAATATCAATATTGCACCAGAAAGATTTAAAAATATAGTTCTACATTTCATATGGAAACAGGAAAAAAAAATAGCCAATGCCATTGTATGAAGTAAGAACAAATCTGGAGATAATATGTTATTTGAATTATATTACAAGTCTATAGTGATCAAAACAGCATGATATTAGCATAAAAATAGAAACATACATCTATGGATTAGAACGAAGAACTTGAAGATGAAACTAGTGCCATATCATCATCTGATCTTTGAAAAAGCAAACAAATGCATATATCAGGGAAAAGAATCTCTATTTAATGAATGGTGCTGTGGAAATGGTTAGTCACATGTAAAAGGCTGAAATTGGATCTCACATCGACCACTTACAAAAATTAACTCATGATGGATAAAAGATTTAAACCTGAGACATGAAGCTATAGAAAATATAAAAGAGAGAGTGGAAAATCCTCTTAGCCATAAATTCTCGTGAAAGAATTTATGAAGACTACCCTTAAAGCAGTTTTAACAACAAAAATAAATAAATGGGACTTGATCAAGTTAAAATGTTTCTGCACAGCTAAGGACACAATCAACAAAACAAAGAGACAACCTTCAGAGTGGGAGAAGATATTTGCATGTTATGAATCTGACAAAGGGCTAATAAATGGAATTTGCAAATAACTTGAGCAAATTAAAAAAAAAAAAAAGCAAGCAACACCATTAAAATCTGGGCCAGAGATATGAACTGAATCTTTTTCCATGGGGACAGATGAATGGCCAAAAAACTCAGAAAAAAATGCCCATCATCTCCAAGTATTAGAGAAATACAAATTAAAACCACTTGGAGATATCACCTAACACCAGTGAGAATGGCTGTTATCAGGAGGTACTGGAGTAACAGGTGCCAGCATGGGTGTGGAGAGAAGGAATCACCCTTGCATTGTTGGCGAGAGTACAAACTAGTATAGTCTTTATAGAGAGAAGAATGGCAAGTCCTCATAGAACTGAAAATCGACCTTCCATTTGATACCCCAAGTCCATTACTATGTATCTACCAAAAAGAAAAACAGTAATTTTTCTGTCACTACATCAAAAGGATCTATGCACTTGAATATTTATAGCAGCCCTATTTACAATTGCAAAGATGTGGAAAAAACTCAAGTGCTCATCACCACATGAATGGATTAATAAAATGTGGCGTATGTATACCATGGAATACTATCCACCTATAACAGATGGAAACTTGTATCCTTTGTTACAAGGTAGATGGATTTGGAGAACAGTCTCCCAAGAATAGAAAAGTAAGCATCTCATGTACTCAAGACTAATTTGAAACTTGTAGACTAACAAGTGAGCTCAGTGGATTCAGTGGGTTCCTGCCCAGCAGGCACACTTCCTGGGTGAAGGACACAGCTATAACATAGACTTCACCTTACAAATGCAAACAATGTAGGCTAATTGTAGGTACCTTTGTATTAACTGGAAATAATAAAAAAGCAGATAAACCTAGGCTAAATGGGCTTATTTTAATGGGAAGAAAAATACTGGCAAGTCTCTTACCCTTGTTGAACTTTCTTTAGGATAGAAAAACAGGTCCAGTCAGAGCACTTTAATAAGTTTTTCTGGGAAAATACAAGAAAGCATGATAAAACTAGAATTGGAGCAACATAAGGTGGGAAAATAATGCTAAACGTTAAGAGAAGAATGACAAAAACAAATTTCACCAACCTCATTTTTTATTTATACTATTTTTCCTGGGAGTCTCTATAAAATCAAAGCACTTGAAAAAATTGTTTTTGGATTTTTTCTTTTGTAGTAGCCAGTATATCCATGTAGATTTTTCTCCCCAAAAGTTTAAACTTAAAAAAAATCCAATGAGTTTCATATGTATAAAATACATTTCCATAAAATAATAATGTGTGCAAACTGAGAGAGCCTGACTAAGACGGTTGCAAGTTCATTCCTTTATTTGGGGACCTTGGTTAGTTTTCATTTTCTGCAAAAACAGGGCTTTTCTGTTTTGCTGTAGATCTAATAAAATGGTATATTTTGCAAAAATATGGTCATGAAGTTGTAGTTTTGCAAAAAAAAATATGCTCATTGGCAGGTTAGCCTCAACTTTCAATTCCCCAATCAAGAATATCCAGAGCAACAGGGTGGCAATTAGGGACAAGATCACAAGCAGCTGGAGTGTGCAGTGCAGTTTTTCTCTGTGAAATGAGAGCTATCTAGGCTTTTTTTGTGTTTGAGATTTCTCTTTATGGTTGTTGGAAAAGTCCAACCCCAAGCATGTTTCTAAGTAGGCAGACAACAGAAGGAGAAAAATATTTAATCATTGCCCATTGATGTCCTATTCAAATTCTGCAGTATAATTGCTGCTATTTTCAGTCTAGCTTTCAGAAAGGCAGGCAGGTCTCTCCATGCATCCCTTAGACAATTTTTATGTTTTTGTTTCTAAATACAATAACTTCTGAACTATTCAAAATCTTTAAAATAACTGTGGGCTGAAAGCTTTTATTTATTCCAACTCTACTGGGGTTCTATTTGTATTGATGTTATCCCAAAATGTTTCAACTTTTATGCATTAATTTGTACAGAAAGTTTTAAGTATAAACTGTATTTCAGGATAATTTCACATAAGAACAAACCAAATGGGTGAGAAAATGGTAATATTGTCCTATACGCTCTTTCTCTTTGATTGTATCCAAATAGTGGCACCAATTACCATCGGAACACAAGTGACCTGTGTGGGTTTACGGTTATAGTCTTCTTTCCAAAATCATTCAGGTTATGCTTAGAAGCAAAGATACTAAGGTATAAATTTGAGTGGTGGCTACTTACTGGAAGAGGACAAGCACTGAAAGACGGAGATTGGAATGATAGCACCACCAACTAGATTATCTCAGAATATTCGTTTTGCCAAGTTAAGGTCCAACACAAACACATCACATGAACTGTGACCTTCTCACTGAGCCTGACTATGTTCTCAGTACTTCCTCCCACACTGGCCAGCCAGCCAGCTGCCTTCTTCACCTCTACCACAATGAACATCTTTTCTGCTCAAGGAATCAGATTTCACTAAAGCCTGTCAGGCTGGACCATTAAACCAAGATGAACCCATGCAGATAACAGTTAAAATCTACTTACTGAGTGTAAAATCAAAGAAGGCAATTCTCTTCCTCTTTCTCTCCCTCACAGCTTGTCTCAGTGGGGATGCTGTGCACCCCGATTTCTTCTCCTTATGTTCAACTCCCCAGTCCGGACTTCCCTGAACTCATTTCAATCCAACTTTTCTCCTTTAGGACAGCAGCTTCTGTGGAAAGCTGCCTCTAGTTGGCCATCTTGTCTTGAATCTGCAGATGCTGGTGTCCATGTGGAGAGAAGGGAATGCTTTCACCTTCCTGGTGGGATTGCAAACTAACACAACCTCTATAGAAAGAAGTATAGAGAATTCTCAAAGAACCAAAAGGAATCTTCCATTTAATCTTGCAATCTCATTCGAGGCATCTAATAAGATACCCAGAAGAACAAAAACCATTTTACCAAAAGGACATTTGCACCAGAATATTTATTGCAGCTCAATTCATAATTGCCAAGATGTGGAAGCAACCCAAGTGCCCTTCAACCTATGAAAGGATTAACAAGCTGTGGTATATGTATACCATGGAAGAGTATTCAGCTGTAGGAAAAGATGGAGAGTTTACATCCTTTGTGTTTACCTGGATGGAGCTAAAACACATTCTTCTTAGTAAAGTATCTCAAGAAAGGGGAAAAAAGTATCCAACATATTTGATACTAATATGAAACCAATATATAAACAACTACATGCCCACATGAAAGAAAAAATTACAAGTACATTCTAGCAAAGCGGTAGAGCAGGGGAAGAGGAGGGGGGAGGAGAAAGGATGATTGGCAGGATGTCACCTAATGTGAACAATGAGAGGGTGTTCAGCAGGCCCCTGGTTGAAGGGCTCAACTAACTACAACTTGAACTTTACCTTAGAAATAAAAACAATGTAATTTAAACATTTGCACCCTCATATCAAACTGAAATTTACAAAAGGAAGACAGTTTTACAAAAGGAGGAAGCTTGAACCATCAACCAAGACACCCAATCTGCTATTTACCGTCTCTGCCCCACACCATGCTATCCTGACACCAAACTCCAAAGTGTTGCCAATTTGAGTTTTAAATGTCCCAATAAAACTGGAAAAAGCCAGCTAGATCTGAAGAAACTAAAAAGTCAATGTAGAGAGGAGCCCAGGGAGAACCTCTTACCATTAAGGAAAATATGGAAGCAGATGATGACCTGGGCATTGAGCAGGAAGTTGCAGCTGACTCACTCTGGAAGCCCAACTCAAACTCCACCAGACCACAGTCTCGGGGGGCTTTGATAAACAAAACTGACACCAGCTCTGCCTCTCTCCATCTGATGATCCATAAAATACACACATAAAATTGCCCAAGACCCTTTTTCAATTGTGTGGGGTATATATAAATATACTAATATGTTTCCATTTAAAGAATTATTGTCCACACATACTGTGGTATGAAGTGGGTATTTCACTATTTTCTAGTTTGCATAAACAGTCAGAGAATCATATGGGAAAAAGCAATATCCAGAGCGACATTGTTCTAAAATCATCCAATTTAGATTAGAAAGATTATTCAAATAATCTAGTGTGTACAGTATAGATGCAGTTATGACCTTGAGAATATCCTGGTTCCTGTTCATCCTGGATATTATTGGGTAATTGAAAAGTGTTTTAGCCTATAAGACTCATGCATTTATTGCCACAAATGTGACCAACAAAAAGAAATAAAACTATATTTTATTACTGTTCTAGTTCTATCATTTTTTATAAACAATTAAGAGGTTAGATCATCCCCCATCTAAATGCAACCATTTTCCAAAAGGATTTGAAGCAAAAAGCCCAATGTGATCTTAAAAAGGAGAATGTATCATGTCTGGCACCTTAGTTCTATCTGGCTCATTGAAGTCTGAGATATCCCTCACTTTTGGACATGCTGCCCACATTCATGCAGCTAAATAAAAATTCCATGAAGGCTTCAAAATGAACCTTATCGTTTCCACATTGCTCTGCCAAGGATTCTCTGAAGTCCATACTGGTTCCACTGTGATACATGGTTTCCTGTCTTCATTAGCCTATGAAATCAAAAATAGTAACCATGCGTCTACTACTGGATTTTGATTTTCCCTGCCACTCTAGAGTTGCCTGATTTAGCAAATAAAAAACATAAGACATCCAAGTGAATTTGAATTCAGATACACAAAATATCACTTATAAGTATTAATATGTTCCATTAAGCAATAGTTTTTTAGCATAAGTATGTCCCAAATATTGCAAGAGACATATTTATACTAAACATATATTCATTGTTTATTTGACATTGAAATGTAATCAGGCATCCTGTATTTTATTAGGCAGCATATTAGTCATCCCCCTGCATGAAGCTAACACATGCTATATTTCAGGGAAGCCCCAGTTTGCCAGACGTGTCTGTTTAGCGGTGGACACCACGGCGGTCTCAGCCAGGATCCCCCACACACACGTGTTGGGTATCCCGGAGGAAGAAGAACTCGAATACAGTGAGCGTGAATGAAGGCCCAGGATTAGCTTTAATGCTAATATCCTGCTCAGAGGTTCCAAGAAGGTTAGCAGCTCCTCGCTGATGGGAAACAGTGGCTTTCAGATCTTCACTCAGCTTTCTGGTCTGACAGGTCTGTAGATGATAACCTTAAAAGATCTTGAGGTAGCTTAGGCTAAACAGCCCATTTAGTGATTTCCCCGAAATGCCTGTATTTTCACAGACAAATACTGGTTTGAGATGCCTAGGAGAGTGTTGTGGGGAAGTCACCAGAATAAAAAGCACACCCAGGGACAATGTTGAAAACCACAGCATTGGTCTTATTTATGAGCTCCATATTAAACAGATAACGAAGTTAAAAGACATATCTGCTTCTAATGAAACTTTTTCTAAATCTCCCAGCTACCTTTAAGTTTTGTCTGAAAAGGTAAAAACAGTGAGAATAAAGCCTCTAATGTTTGTAACAGAATAATATTTTGAGGACACTTACAATGTGTATGTTACTATAAAGTATCATGAACTATCAATTTAAATAATTTGTTCATAAGAAAAATGCTGCAGAACTCATATAAACATTCGCAGAGCTGCTACTGCCTTTGTACCAGTATTCAAATGTGTTTTACCTTGCATCTTTTACTAATTTTTAAGATAGATTTTATAATGTAATCATTTGAGAACCCTATAAATGCTATGCCTTCATTAAATTATTGCTTCTCTTTTAAAAAATTGAATTTAAGAGGCGTGAAGAGTAAACTTTGATGTTCATGTTTTTATTGTGAACATTTAAATTAATCATTTTTATCTCCCTGAAGACATCTTCCCTGTTCCTTTGTGGTCAATCCAGTTTAATATTAATCCCAGGTAACATCTAATTCTCTCTCAGAGATTATAAATAAGTTTGGCTTATCCCATAATTTCATATAAATGGAATCATACGTTTAATATTATTTCATATCTGGCTCAATTTATTCAACACAATTCAAACCATTCTGTTGCATACATAAGTAGTTTGTAACTTTCTGCTTCTGAAAAGTATTGTCCTTTATAGCTATACCAAAGTTCACAGTTTTTGTACTTTAATCATCACACTACACTCCCCCAAACCTCTTGTTCCTTATTAGTATTCTATCAATTCTGTAAGTGTGCAGTAATGTAAAAAGTATAAAATTAAAAGCTAAAATCAATCAAGAGAGCTAAGAAGTTTGGCATTTAATAGAGAGATAAATGTAAATGATACATTGAGAGAGAAGTATAATGGCCAAATAAATTTAAAATCTACTAATCACTATTGTGATTGCTTAGTGTAAAAGTATAAGTCTGTTTTCTTCTTATAATCAGAAATACCAGAAATCCTATGCAGTTTTTCATATACAAATAACATGAATTTGAACTCATCACTAACAGAAACTAATTGAATGAATGCATAAAAAAATAAATTATTGAGACAATTAATAAATAAGCAATTGTTTACTGTGCAGCCAAAATGTATTCCATCCTATTGTGTGCACTTAGGTAGCATCTTTGTGTCTGGGGACTTTGGAGATAAAGTTAACAATCTATTTAGGAATAAGAAAATATTATGTGATTGAATAACTACTTATGTGCTAATTACTTTTATATCACTCTAAAGTTCATTAGTGTTTCAGGAAAGGTAATAATTAATATAGGTGTAACAACTAAAGTAACACAAACATAGTAAAACTTTAATTAGACCTTGAATTATGGATAATACAAGCAATCAAGAAGTGGGGGGACACCCCAGTGGGAGACCATATAACTGAATGTGTTATACCAAGAGTGGGTGGGGTGTGGGTGTGGCAGGTGCCTTGAGAAGAGCCCTCTGTGAGAAGAAAGCATTAGACAAATTATTTAATTTATTGAACTTCTAAATCGTTATTGCAGTGTCTCTTTTTCTATTTCAAAGAAGACTGCATTATTTCCAATAGATAAAGTTAAGTGAACACCCTCTTGGCCATAACTATACATTATTTTCAAATGCAACCATTTCATAACCACTCTCAAATAAACTGTAAGATTGAAACCAAGATAGAAGTTGTTATTGTGTATTCTGCGCCTGAATCAAATCCTTTACATACCCGACTGATATTACTCATGTCAGATTAAAGCCTGAGATCCTTACTTTTTAAGTTTCTTCATTTAAGGACACTTACTTCTGGGTGTTTGGAAAATATGAAAACAAATATTAAATGAATTACATATCTTCATGTTCAGACTTTTATTTATGCACAGCATATTACCAAATATAAATATGTCTGTATCAGAAGAACTGTACCAGATAATTGATATCTAAAAATATTTTGCACATTTGAAATGCAAAAAAAATCAGTTTCATTTACTTGGATAAAAAAATTATAATAGTTGGGTTATAATTATGGGTACATTATGAATTACTCCTACCAACACTTTTGAACTACTGCTACTACCAATATTATGGGTCGATTCTGAGTTACTGTTAATGCCAGTATTTCAGATGGTGCAATCTAGTATAAATTATTTTCAGTCATAGTCATTTTTGTCATGCAAATAACAATTAGAATTCTGAGGCTCCACTTGCCAAGTCATTCTAGCACTTTTAGACCAGTATTGTTGAAATACGGCTTTCTGAATTGTCTTTCAAGATCTTCCAGTGCCAAGTACAATGTCTTGAATAATAAATTTTTTCCTATTTTGTGAATGTCAGGAAATTGATGCTTCATTTTTCACATTTACTGCATAGATCTATAAACTTACTCTAACAATGCCCAAGATATTTTTGAGTTTTTATTCAGAAAAACTGCTGAGAAGAGTTAGCATAATTTTAAACATCTGCAGTAATAACAATATATCTTTTTGAGGGAGGAGGTTGATGGGTAGAATTCATAGTGATATTTAGAAATCATCAAAATTTAGCATTCAGAGTTAATCTTGAAAATAAAACAAATAGCAGCCAAACAAAACAAGTCTTAAATAAAGAGAATAAGGGTTTTGTGTCATTCCTTACCTTCAGGGACCATCAGATGGAATGGTTCGAGGGAAGTCGTGGTCTAAAGGACATAAAGGAAGCAGTCATTAACAATGGGATTACTGCAACACGCAACACTTGATTCAACATTTAAGGTCTGGTGTGTTTCTTTTAACATATTCCATAATTTTGCAGCTACCGTTTATGACCTGATGTACACTAAGTATTGGTTTTTAATTGTTTTTCTGTTTTACCTTCAAACTACAGCACTTGGTATTTACCTTGAATGATCTTGTATTGATAATTAGAAAAAGTTTAATATAGAATGCCACACTCATTTATCAATAATATAAAGTAAGTTTTATAAAAAGCATAAGTTCTAGGCTGGGTGTGGTGGCTCACACCTGTAATCCTAGCACTTTGGGAGGCTGAGGCAGGTGAATGGCTAGAGCTCAGAGTTCAAGACCAGCCTGAGCAAAAAGTGAGACCCTGTTTCTACTAAAAGTAGGAAAACTGAGGCAAGAGGGTGGCTTGAGTCCAAGAGTTGGAGGTTGCTATGAGCTATGATGCCATGGCATTCTACCCAGGGTGACAACTTTAGACTCTGTCTTAAGGGAAAAAAAAAAAAAAAAAAGCAACAAGTGTTTCCAGATGCATGATGTCATTTGAGCCTTCTAGAGTTTTTTTTTTTTTTTGTAGAAACAGTATCATCACAGTAGAGTGCTATAGTGTCACAGCTCACAGCAACCTCCAGCTCCTGGGCTCAGGCAATTCTCTTGCCTCAGCCTCCCAAGAAGCTGGGACTACAGGCACCCGACACAACGCCCGGCTATTTTTTTGTTGCAGTTCTGCAGGGGCCGGGTTCAAACCCACCACCCTCTGTATATGGGGCCAGCGCCCTACTCCCTGAGCCACAGGCGCTGCCCTGAATGTAAAATTTTTGGGAATTGCAGACACTTTATGTGTAAGAGTCCATACAAGAACTGGTCATAGTAGCAAAGCACATTATCAAAAGACTTGGGAAAAAACAGGAAATAAAATAGAAGAAACTAGTGTACTGGGTGTTTATAAAGATTGAGTTGTAAATCAGAGCTTATAGGAAAGCCCCACCCCCAACAGTCTTTTCCAACTGTCTCATAAGCCCTTCCTGTCACGAGCCCTTCCAATACTGTCATAAGCCCTTTCTTTCATTTGGTACACTGGGAACTGTTGAGGTACAAGTTTTATCTGACACACGAAACACTTCATAATAGCCTTTGTCATCCTAGCTGAAATTTTGCTTTGCTTTTCTTCTTATCTTCAGAGAAGAAGCCGGAAAAAAATCAATTGGAAACCCAAAGTGTGTCTTTAAAACAGCCATAAAGTATTTGTACACATACTTTAGACTCCAATGAGCACAGTTTGAATGTTAGTATGTTGCTGAAAGTTACTGTGTCTGTGTGTAGTTCCCTATGCCAAGACTAAACATTAAAATCTATTGATGCTGTGTATTTTATAACATCATATCCTAATTCTAAGGCCTCTAGCTTAAAAACATAAATCCATTTTCCTCCCTCGTTCAAATGTTATATCCTAATGTGGGTTGATTTTTTTTATAATTGAACTAAAAAGGATGATTTATGTATTAGCACATCCGTTTATTATGAACAACAGGGGATGCATCTTAATTCTTACAAAGATATCTCTTTTTCAGTATCTTGGCGTGTAAAAGTCTTAATCATTAATCAGACAGCCTCTAGCTCTTCAATTAGTAACTAGATACCCCTAAATCATCTTTTATCAGACTAATACCATTTGGTGAGTTATATTTTTCTACCACAGAATTTAACTTATCGTACTGTTTAAAATATATGCGCTATGTAAAGGCAAAGAGTAAAATAGTGGTTATCCTTTTTTGATTTGGGGTTCTGGTGGTTGAGGAAACATTGATAAAAGCATACACAATTTCATTTAGGTAGAAGGAAGAAGTTTATAGGATCTATTGTACAACATAGTGACATAATTAAAAACAGTGAACTAGACTCTCAAAAATGCCTCAGAGAATAGAGCTTAGGTGCTTGCACCATAAAAATGTCAAGTTTTTGAGCTAATGTGTAGGTAACTTAGCTCAGTTTTGCCTCTCCACAATCTATACATATTCTCAAACATAATGTTGCACACAATAATATCTACAATTTTTACTGCCATTCAAATTGATTAATTAAAAAATATATAGTGGGAGATCTCTTTCTTCTCAGAAATTATCAAGGCATATGAAAAAAGTACTCAATACTGCACAGCTCTCTATTTATAGATACCATGAGGGTCATGATCATTTCTATCAGTTATGTATTTTATTTGGTTTTCATACAACCATACTATTCAATTCAAGTCAGAAAAATACAGTCTTTAACTTAAAAAAACTATAAAGTGTTGGATAGTCATAGACCGACCATGCCATTCTCTTGGAATACTACTCATATTAGCCACTGCTGTTGACAACTGTTCCATCTCAGCCCACTGAAAACCCCATAGAAGTTAATCCAACACACATGGTTCTGCTCTTGGAATTCATCTGAAGCCATAGGTTCCTACTTAACTCGGTCCCCCACACAAGAGCATCCTACAAGTGTGGAAGAGTTACCTCTGTGTGGAAGAGTTACCTCCGTCAAAGCTGCTCCTCACCCAGTGTGGGGTAAGGGCCAGTATAACTGTGTTTTGCACACTCATGTGGTGGACGCATTTTGTATACTAGTGGTATTGGTAGAGAAGCAACCTTGATTATACACTTTTCTCAGACGTTCCCCTTCCATACTTCCTGTTGCCCATAAATACTCTTTCAATTACATCTCATAAAACTACTGGCATCTAAGCCCTGTGTTAAGCTCTGCTTTTATGGAAACTCAAATTAAGAACAAGTGCAAACTTAGAAGAAATCTAATGCAATCCTTGCAATTTACAGTGAAGGAAAGAAAGAGTCAAAGCATTTAAATAACTTCATTGAAAACACAAAACAAAATAGTGCTAAAATAGTTAAAAATAGTACTAGCACAAGTATATACATGTATATTTGTATATATAGCTTTAGTTCTATGTGTTATTTTTAAATGTGTCTGCAAACTAGGGCCCAGATGGTAATACCTAGTCATTACCTCATATATATACATAAAATATTGTATACAACATATACGTGTATGTGTGTCTTATATATGTACAGCATATATATAGATAACATGTATATATACAACTTAGAGTGATAATATCACTCCTGATATCTCTTAATAACTGCCGTATCAACTATGCCCAAATGACATAATACTTTAATAGAAATTATCAAAAGGCAAATTCAAACAGAAGTCTGTATCAATTCAATTCTTAAAGATATCCAATGCTAATTGTGATGTTTCATCATTTTTTTATTTTTCCAAAGTCTCAAAAAATAGACAACTAATATTTATAAATAAAAATCAAAGATCATTTCAAAAAACAGATCATGCCAAATCTTATAGACAATAGAAAAAGAAGAAATACTTTAACTTCATTCTACTTAAACTGGATACACCTGATATTAAATTTTGAAAAAATATATTATTATAAAGAGAAATTACAAACATATTTCACTTAGAAATGAGGATGAAATATCCTAAACAACATATTAACAAGTTGAATTAAAAATTATTGTTCAAATAATGTACTTTGGTCAAAATTAAATTCAATTTATGTGAGAATTAGTCACTATTTTCTTTTCTTATTTTCTCTTTTCCTTTCCCTCATCCCCTCCCTCCTTATCTCTCTCCCTGTTCTCCCCTTCCTAACCCCCCCAATGTGTCATTAATTGTCATTAATTGTCCTCATATCAAAGTTGAATACATACTTCTCTATTCCTGTGATGCTACACTAAGAATAATGTGTTCCACCTCCTTCCAGGTTAATACAAATGCTGCAAAATCTCCATTTTTTAATGGCTGAATAGTATTCCATGGTATAGATATACCCCAACTTGCCATTCCATTCCTGGGATGAGGGGCATTTAGACTGTTTCCACATCTTAGCAATTATAAATTGGGCTGTGATAAACAGCCTAGTACAAGTGCCTTTATAATAAAAGGGTTTTTTTCCTTCTGGATAGATGCCCAGTAATGGGATTGCAGAATCAAATCGGAGGTCTAGCTTGAGTTCTTTGGAAGTTCTCTATACTTCCTTCCAAAAAGGTTGTATTAGTTTGCAGCCCCACCAGCAGTGTAAAAGTGTTGTTCCCTTCTCTCCATATCCACTCCAGCATCTGCAGTTTTGAGATTTTGTGATATGGTCCATTCTCGCTGGGGTTAGATGATATCTCAGGGTTGTTTTAATTTGCATTTCTCCAATAATTAGGGATGATGAGCATTTGTTCATGTGTTTGCTAGCCATTCATCTGTCTTCTTTAGAGAAGGTTCTGTTCATCTCTCTTCCCATTGATGTATGGGACTGTTGGCTTTTTTCATGTGGATTAATTTAAGTTCTCTATAGATCCTAGTTATTAAGCTTTTGTCTGATTCAAAATATGCAAATATCCTTTCCCATTGGGTAGGTTGTCTATTTGCTGTGGTTGTTGTCTTCTTAGCTACATACAGAAGCTTTTTAGTTTAATTAAGTCCCATTTGTTTATTTTTGTTGTTGTTGCAATTGCCATGGCAATTTTCTTCATAAAGTCTTTCCCCAGGTTGATATCTTCTAGTGTTTTTCCAATGCTTTCTTTGAGGATTTTTCTCATTTCATGCCTTAAAGTTAAGTCCTTTATCCATCTTGAATCAATTTTTGTGAGTGGAGAAAGGTGCGGGGGTCCAGTTTCAGCCTTTTACAAGTGGATATCCATTTCTTCCAGTACCATTTATTGAATAGAGAGTCTTTCCTCCAGTGTACATTCTTGTTTGGTTTATTGAAGGTTAGGTGATTGTAAATTGTTGGTTTCATGTCCTGATTTTCTATTCAATTTCAAATGTCTATGACTCTATTTTTGTGCCAGTACCATGCTGTATTGACCACTATGGCCTTGTAGTACAGCCTAAAATCTGGTATGGTGATGACCTCAGCTTTGTTTTTATTATTAAGAACTGCCTTAGCTATATGGGTTTTTTTCTGGTTCCATACAAAAATCAGAATCAGTTTTTCCAACTCTTGAAAATAGGATATCGGTATTTTAATAGGGATGGCATTAATTGGTAGATTCCTCTGGGATGTATAGACATTTTAACAATGTTGATTCTTCCCAGCCATGAGCATGATATGTTCTTCCATTTGTTAAATTCCTCTACTATTTTTTCTTAGTGTTTCATAATGTTCTTTATAGAGGTCCTTCACCTCTTTTGTTAGGTATATTCCTAGGTGTTTCATTTTCTTTGGGACTACAGTAAAGGGAGTTGTGTCCTTAATTAACCTTTCATCTTGGCTATTTTTGGTGTGTACAAAGGATACTGTCTTGTGGACATTGATTTTATATCCTAAGAAATTACTGTATTCTTCGATGACTTCCAAGAGTCTTGTGGTTGAGTCTATGTGGTTCTCTAAGTATAAGATCATGTGATCAGCAAAAAGGGAGAGTTTGACCTCCTCTGCACCCATTTGGATGCTCTTTATTTCCTTGTCTTGCCTAATTGAATTGGCTAAAACTTCCAGCACTATGTTGAATAGTAGTGGTGACAGATAACCTTTTCTGGTTCTAGTTCCAAGTGGAAAAGCTTTCAGTTTAACTCCATTCAGTAAAATATTAGCTGTGGGTTTGTCATAGATAGCTTCAATCAGATTAAGAAAAGTGCCACCTATGCCTAAATTCTTCAGTGTACTAATTAGAAAAGGATGCTGGATTTTATCAAATGCTTTTTCTACATCTATTAAGAGGATCATATGGGCTTTCTTTTTGGTTCTGTTGATATGGTGAATAACGTTTATGAATTTATGCATATTAAACCATCCTTGCATCCCTGGGATGAAACCTAGTTGATCATGATGTATGATTTTTTTGATGATAAGCGGTAATCTATTGACTAGGATTTTGTTGAGAATTTTTGCATCTATATTCATTAGTGAAATTGGTCTGAAGTTCTCCTTTTTAGTTGGGTCTTTTCGTGGTTTTGGTATCAGGGTGATGTTTGCTTCATAGAATGTAGTGGGGAAGATTACTTCCTCCTCAATTTTTTGGAATAATTTCTGCAATATAGGAATAAGCTCTTCTTTAAAGGTTTGATAGAATTCTGGCATGAAGCCATCTGGACAAGAGCACTTTTTGTGGGGAGATTTTTTATTGTTTCTTTGATCTCAGTGCTTGAAATTAGTCTGGAAATGAAAAAAGTAAAATCTCTAGCAACCTTAATCAGAAATGGTAAAGGGGAAATAACAACTGATGCCACAGAGATACAAGAGATTATCTCTGAACACTACCAAAAACTCATGCCCAGAAATTTAACAATGTGAAGGAAATGGATCAATATTTGTAATCACACCCTCTCCCTAGACTTAGCTTGGATGAAATAGATCTCCTGAATAGACTAATTTCAAGCAATGATGTGTCCTTATATTATACATTAAACATGTAAATATTTTATT
>CAUYON010108082.1:0-30842 GCA_963573935.1 Arctocebus calabarensis
TTATATAGTGATCAAGAAAATGCCATGAAGGCTATCTGTAACAGTACGATCAAAACATTTCTGAATGTATATGAATCGTGCCCTATGATTGCACCAATGTCCAGAATTATGATTCAATAAAATTATAAAAAAAAAAAAAAAGAAAAAGTGCCTAGCACAGCAGCTTAGGGAAGGAAAGAATAAATCTCCTCTATCCATTTGGAACAGGGGAGAAGATAGAAGGTAAAATTCGTAAACTAGCCTTTGCGTTTTTAGAGAATTTTTGTTTTTGTGACAGTCTCGGTCTTTTGCCCAGACTGGAGTGTAGTAGCATCCTGATAGCTCACAGCAACCTCAAACTCCTAGATTCCAGTGATTTTCCTGCCTCAGCCTCCCAAGTTTCTGCAACTGCAGACAACCACCATGGCTGGTTAATTTTTTCTATTTCTAGTAGAGATGGAGTCTCACTCTTACTCAGTTTCACTCTTATTCAAACTCCTGAGCTCAAGAGACCCTCCCACTTTGGCCTGCCAGAGTGCTAGGATCATAGGCATAAACCACAATGCCCAGCCTAGAGAAAAATTTTAAGTTATCTTTATATAATTAAGTAACTCCCGAACTCATCAGTTCCCCCTTAGTCAGTCAAGGTGACATCTCCATCACTTCTAAAAGTGTCCTCTCTCTTGGTGGTAGGAAGAAGACTAGCCATCTAGCCTAACAATTTTTGTTAGTGCACACTGCATAATTCTCAGCTATAGGTTCTATGCCACACAGCAGACCTGTGAAACTTGTGTGTGTTGCATAACTGAAATTTAAAAATCCAGAGACTTTAGCAAAAGGGAAGGCACTGAGTACTTCACAGCCTTTGCAGTGGGGTTTGAAGCTAAACTTATTTTGGCCAAAGATGAAAGAAATGCCCTCAGGAGACACTTGAATTCATACTTCATGGTGCCCACCACATTGTCACTACTTTTTGTACAAAAAAAAGATTCATATTGAGCAATTTTGTCTGAAGCATTTAAGTGAGGATTGAGGTGTACAAAAGGTCTGGATATGTAATGAGGTTTGAGGCAAACTTGTGATCAAGGAAGAGACTTATAGAAGCATCATAAAAGTGCACATATTTTTCAGTAAGCATGCATGGGCTCAGAAATCTCAAAAAATATACATATTAACTTTAGTTCATAAGGGTGGGTTGGGCATCCTTTTATGGCTTCTAATATTTTGTATTGGCAGCAATACGTTAGTAAGTAATCATTTTAAAAAACTTCTGACATGAAATGCAAGGTTTTTGTTTTCAATTTCAGTTAAGATCAGAAGTGAGCACTCTCCAGGCAAGACTCCAGGCTCTTGGAGACCAAGGCGTCTTCTAAGTTCTCGCTCTCAGAAACCATTCGCAATAGAAATGAAGGAGAAAGTCTTCATAAGTTAATCATTTGTAGAAATATTTTCAGAGGTGAAACTTATCTTAAATTTACAAAATGATTTCAAGGGCTTTAAGATAATATGCTCATACATGCTTCAGAGGTTTTCCCTTGGTAAGGGGATTTTGAATAAGTAGAGCCTCACCCACTCCACCGTTGGCATTTATTTACCCATGAAAACCAGTGGTATTTTGCTTTCTGAGGGTCCCTACATGTCTGCAGGAACTTACATGTCTGTGGTCTGAAAGGAATCAAAATTTGGTTTAAAATATCAACTTTCTTGAGAAGTATGGGATTTCAATCTGACCAACCTGGTCATGTTACCATTATTACTAGCACTACTTCTACTGCCAACCACAGAATTGTTCCAATCAACCCCGGACTCTTCAGCATCCATTTGTTCAATCTACAGACTATCCTCCTTTTTGTTGTCTTTATTTTCTACCTTACCCTACCTTGGAAGATTTTTGTGTCCCTATTGTTTTAAGGTTTAGGAAAGGAAATTTCTATGACAACTGTTATTATTACAACTGTGGTAAAGATTTGCAACTATGAATAAAAATTATAACAAATATTCATCTTACTATAACTATGTAGCAAAAAGAATCCCAAGGCTCAACAAAGATACTGTATGCTACTGTAGGCATAAATATCTGATGTACTTGCCAGTTAAGAATATAACATTATCAACACTCATCATCAGTATATTTGTAATAAGATACTGTATTACAGTCAGTCTTTTGGATAGGTTTCTGAGGTTTATCCACATTTATTTTATTCATGCTCTTTAGTTTCCTTCAGTGTAATCAATTAAGATATATATCAGATATGTACATACATGTACCAAAGCTATACAGACATAATAGCTAAATACAAGCAGAGACACTGATTTGTGTAGTTTTTATTTAATTTCTAATATAAATTTTTTTCAAGTGATATATTTTAACATGAAGAAATACTAGTTTGATGTAGGTACTCTTTGATATAATTATTGAGTTATCTGTGTTTTAATCATCATTGAGTTAAAGCATATATCCAAAATAATTCTCTCTCTCTCAAGGTTGTACCACATGCAATTGCCAATAGTTGATCGTTTTGAGATTTAAAAAATGGTGCATTTATATGGTTCAACTGGTATGAAAATGTCTACTAAGTGAAATTATTTAACTATTTTGGCATAACTTAAAAGAGCACCTCTTAAGAAAGCCAAACATTTCTCAAACAGGGAGTAAGCTGGTTAAAATCTTCAAAAACTAACTTATTAGGAAAATCTTCCAATAATTTATTGAAATACTCCAATGGCAGAATGTGCTTTAGAAAAAAAAAAGGAGGTAATTACGAGAAGAATGTTTTTAAAAATTGATATGGAAAAAATGTGCAGTTGACTTTAAAATTCTGTGAATATTCCTTGAGGATTGCTTTAAAATTCTGCTCCGCAGACACAATTGCTTATTAGTTTTCTCCATCCCAGTTCAAGGCTGAACTGAAGGTAACATCTCATTACTGTACTCACTGGTAACTTTTCAAAACTCCCCTCTGAAGTCTTTCTCAAGACTCGTCATTAAAAATTCAATACACAAATAAGTCATTTCATTTGTCCCAAGTGTGGTGTGTGCATCTGCAGTTCTGAATAAACTATAGTATGATAGCAAAAAAGCAAAAGTGATAGACAGAGGACCAATCAGCCAATCTAAAACTTCAGCTTTGGTTTGAAGAGATAAGAAAAAAATACCTTTTTCCCTTCAAGTAATTCATCTTTAGTTGGTGGTAACATGTACAGAGTATTTGCAAATAGAAGGAGGCATTAAAACATCCGTCAATAAATCTTTCTTTTCAAATGCAGTTTCTCACTCTGTATCTGACTTTTTTAGTAGATTGATCATTGTAATTCCAATGTGCCTTTCTGGACTGCAGTGATGAGCCTATGAATGCTTGCTCATAAAATTATGGGAAAATGTGGAATTGGAAAGTAAAAACAAAAAAGGAAAAAAATGCAGAGAAATGAGGATAAGGAGGAAAGGCTAAACACACAGATACACACACACACACACACACACACACCCCTTCTCAGCTGATGGTGTTCAAAAACCATCCTTGTAATTTGAAAATCAGTACAAGATATGCTGATGAAAGAGCTTTGGTTTATGCAAAATGACTACTGTGAATGTCAAAGAGAATTTTGCTTACCACATTAAAGGGAACACTTTTGAGCTCCACGTGAATAATATATACTCTTATATATTTCTGAGTCCATCATACAAGATGGTCCTGTTCAGACTGAACATGAAGGCAGAAGCATTGAGGTAGTAGAGAAAAGGAAGGATTTCACTAAGTAAGGATTTGATGACAGTCTCACAATGTAAAACAGAAGGGGAAAAAAGAACCAAAATGTTCAATAGAATGCGGGGCAGGTTTTCCCAGTATTTTCTGCTGGTGTGCTCTAGGACATTGGTGTGCTATGAGAGAATCTTAGGTGTGCCACAAAAATGTTTAAAGATCATTAATTATTTTCAAAAAAAGTTAAAAGCATGGGAAGTATATTCCTTTTCTTAACTTTTTTGAATCAACATAATTTAAGTGTGCTGTGGAATTTTAACTACAGATTCAAGTGTGCCATGAGATAAAAATGTCAAAAAACACTGGATAAACTTTATCGGAACTGGGTAAATGTTTGTGTAGACATTTCATATGACAGTCATAGGTTTAATTGATGGTTTCTAACCTATAAAGATCTTACCATTTAAAGAGGAGACACAGAAATATATCACTCCTTACAATACACTGTAATAAACATGATAATAGAAATATGAAGTAGTGGAAAGTGTAAAATGGAGCAAAATCAAAGCCGTTGAGAGAATGTTGAAAGCTCTTGGAGGTGTTCACACTGGTACTGAATCTTGAAATGCTCACTAGAATTATTAAGGTGAAAAAGGCAAGAGAAAGAGAATGTTCAAAGTCATGAAATAGAAAAGCATAAGATACCTGTCGGATTACAGGTAGAAGTAGAGCCAGATTATATAGACAGATGGAGCAGCAGATAGGAACCACTTCTAGCCTTCAACAATTGGACCTCTTTAGTTACCAATGGTATACAGTTGCTCCATATAGAACCCTAGATAGGAAGTCCCTCCAGAACCAGGTCTGTTTTCCTCCACAGCTCCCTCTTAACCTACATGTTTGATTTTTAAAATGTTGACATTGACATGTGGTAGGTAGGTAGCGATGTTTCTATAAAAATATTATGTGTTGGTAAATTTTGAATAAATGTTCTTCTTTTAATTACTCTTATAACTGTGTAACACATAACATAGTAAATTGCTTAAGAAGACATAATATTTTTATGTGTTCTCACTCTGTTATAGGAACAAAGTAAAAAGAATATGATTATTCTTTCTCAATCTAAAAAGACCATAACTCTTTTTATTCCCCATAAGAAACCGAACACTTAGTTGGTGATAAAACTTTCTGACTCATATTCCCATAATGATGGGTTGGAGCCTATATTTTCAAAGTCAAAGATGAAACCTCCCAGAGGGCTGAAACCTATGTGATACTATGCAGGTGTGATGTAGGAGGAGGTAAAGATTAAAGCGCCCGTAGAAAAATCCTTTGACTTTCCTGGAGGCTTTTTGTTGTCTTCCAATTTCTGCCCTTTTCAAAGTATAAAGAGTATCAAGAAGTGTAAAAATCAGGAAGTCACCTCTGATTGTAACAAGTAGTTGACGTAGCTCCGAAAGTGAAAGGTATGGGTAAAAATGGAAAGACTTCTCACTTAATCTTTTGTTTTCAAAGTATTGAGATAAATCAAGTTTACCAGAACCAACTAGAGAACAGTAAACATAAGGCAACTAATATTTAAATAAAAGTGACATGAATTATTCAGACAAGTAGGAAAATTTTCTAAAATATCTCTGGTGTCCAATACTAAAAACTGACGTTATTGTCTTAAGTCAGAATGTTTGCCTATGACTTTCCCTGCATTCCTTCTATTAGCCTAATCGCTTTAGAAAAAGCAGTTCTCAGCCTCGGGTGCACATTAAGGTTACTTGGGGAGCTTTAAAACAGACACTTACCTGGGCCACAGCTTCTGATTTAATTGCTTTGGGATACGGCTTGAGCACAGGGATTTGGAAAAACGCCCCAAGTGACTCTATAGGCTGCAAAAGTTTAAAAGCAGTGCTTTAGAGTAAGTCATTATTCTAACTCCACCTTCATTCTCAATCCACCCTCTCCATGCTTCTCCTCCCCCTCCTGCTCCCACACATGTGCCCCCCTCGTTCCCCAGCCGGGGACAACTAGAGATGCACATATGGCAGGCTGGTTGCTCTAACCTGGGAGGCAGTAATTCATCTAGGATGCCTGGTAACTGTTTGGCTCTTAAGATTGCTGGACATGGGCAGCACCTGTAGCTCAAAGGAGTAGGGCGCCAGCCCCATAAACCGAAGGTGGTGGGTTCGCCAGCCCCATATACCGGAGGTGGTGGGTTCAAACCCAGCCCTGGCCAAAAACTGCAAAAAAAAAAAAAAAAAAAAAGATTGCTGAACACATCATGCAATAGTGAATTAGCATCCATGAAGTCCAGATTATGATATGTGATAAAAAATTGCAATATTTTTATTCTATTTTAGAACAAACAGTTTAAAAAGAACGAAAATTGACATACATTACAAGAGAAAATTTACATTCACTAGTTTGTTAATGAACATCTATGAAAATAGAATTTCCTGGTCATATACATTTCGGCAAACAATAGATAAAAATAAAGCTAAACATTTGTTCTCCCTTTAGAACTCTTCATTTAATATCCCAACATGTGTTGACCCTTCAAGAGTATCATATTTATTCAGGGTTCATAAACTTATTTGAGCTCTTTTTATATTAATGAGGGAAATAATTTCTTAAAACCCTATTTGTCTTTTCTTTCTTATGTGTCTTCTTCTCTTCCTTTCACTTAAAGCCTCGGAACTTTTAAAAGTCAAAAAATAAGAACTTTCCATATTGAAGAATTATGAGAATGATACAAGCCTGGGTGTGGAGATAGAAAAAGAGGAAGATTTATGCAGGATTTCAAATACCACGAGGGCGAATTTAATACTAGTTAACAATTTAACGTGCTCAGTGTGTGGGACGTAAATGAACTGTAGTAAAGGCAGTGGATATAGACAATGAATTGCTTCATATTCTCAGACCTATTGGGAAAACCACTGCTGTCCTCACTGATTTTAAAACTTTCAGACAGTTGGAGAATTGTGTAACGAAAATATGTAACAGGGTTGGAAACTGTTTTATCTTTTTTTTTTCTTTTGCTAATACTGGGATGTTTTTTTCCAGGTTAATAAGAGGTTATGTACAATTAGGTTACATTATTTACATTTGAAAGATAAAGCCCAAAGTCTGAGCTGTACCTAGATTTTTAATGGCAACCTTGAGGTCTTCTTAAGTAATAGCAGTGTTGATAAACATAGTGCTTGTTTTATTCATCAAAGTAGAGCGAACTATCCCCAAATCGAAAGGCTTAGTGGGAATGAAAAATGGCTCAACTGCTCTGGAAAACCATTTGGCGGTTGCTCAGGAGGATAAAATAAGATTGCTGCCTGAGCCCGCAGTTCTACTCCTAGGAATCTACCCCAAAGAACTAAAAACAGAGGCTCAGACAGATACATGTACATCAATGGTGGTGGCAACATTATTCACAATAGTGACAAGGTAAACATAACCCAGGTGTCCAACAACAAAAGAATGGATAAACAAAATATGGTGTATATGTATATTATGGAATATTTTTATCCAAGTAAAAAAATGAAACTCTGATAGTTGCTACAACATAAAAGAACTTTGAAAACATTATGCTAGGTGACATAAGCCAGATACAAAAAAGACAAATATTGCATGATGTCACTTTATAAGAATTGTCCAAAATAGGCAAATTCATAGAGATAGAAACTAGTTTAGAAGTTACTTGGAGCTGGAGAGAGAAGGAAATATGGGGTTATTGGAAGTACAGAGCTCCTGTTTGGGGTGATAACAAAAATTTTAAAATAGATATTCTAATGGTTGGGAAACATTACAAATGTAATTATTGTACACATACAAATGATTAAAATGGCAAATTTTGTTATATGTATATTTTACTACAATAAAAATATTGTAAAGTAAAACATTAGTAGTTTATTTTAAAATGATTACCATTTTATGCCCTCAAGATTCTGAAGGTCAGATATTTAGCCAGGGCAGAATGTCAGCTGAGGTTTCTCTGGAGTCAGACGGTGTTTATGACTTCAAAACCTAAAATACCTTTGCTTACATACCTGAAACATGCCCGCAGAGGGCTCAGCTGGGGTCTCAGCAGAGAACTTCGCTTCTCTCTCATGTAGGTCTCTTGACGTGGCTGCTTGAGCTTCTTCAACAGGCGGTGGCTGAGTTCCAGGAAGGAGGATTCTAAGATTTAAAGGCAGAATTTGCCATTCTCCTAAGACCCAGAAGTCAGAAGTTAACAATTTCACTCCAATTGCATTCTATTAGTCAAAACAAGTCACAAATCCAGCCAAATTCAAGGAGAGAGAAAAGAGATTTCCCTTCTCAGTGGCTGAATAGAATAGTCACCTTGATAAGATCATATAGATCAGGTGCTATTGTCACAGCCATTTTTGAAAACATAATCTATTCGAATATTTATATATTTTAAAGAATAGTATCTGTCCCTTGTTGACCTTCATTCATGGAAAACATGTGATGCCAATTGTAAACATCTTTTGTTATCTGGAGTAGAAATATAAAAATATACAAAGACACCAATATAAAAGCGGCTTCTACATGTAATCGTGGTCAGAGGCTACACATCTGTGCTTCTATTTCATAGTACTGCCCCTGTGCTCAACTGAATGTTAAGGTTGGCTCATCTGAATGCTATGTCCAGACTATTTCTGCCATCGTCTGCAAAAATGAATGTGATGCCACATTGGGTATTCTAGCTGCAGTGCAACACAAAAATAAGATATTTGTCATAGTCTGAATGGGATGAGCGTGTGCAGCAAGACAAGAATTCAGAACCGAACACTCCATATACAAACACAAATGCACATCACATAAGGGACGTGTCTTCGTGTCTTCTTCACAATTAAATAGTTCAGATTTTATTAGCCAGTTGTCTCAGTTATTTGAGAAGACTTAAAACTTTAAAATGACTTTTTAACATCATAATTCTTTGTCAAATTTTTTATTTAGATGTGTGCATACACACACAAACACCCACTGAGCTCTGCGCTCTGCGGTTCTGCACTATTTATAAGTTAAGTGAACAGGAGCCTTAACCTCTGTTAATTTTTATTTAAGCTGGTGACATTTTCTAAGGTTAAGAATTTGCCATTTCTAAAAGCTCCTTCCATGCCCACACACTTAACCTCATCTCACAATGCTCACTGTTGTGTTTGGTCATGCTCTCGTTCATTTGTATCATACAATAATTTTGGGGGTGATTCATGGTTTACTTTGTTGCACAATATTATGCAGTATTTGAGGGGAGAGGTCCACTGTTGATGTGATTCTACCCTAGTCTTTTGCTCTTTAGATTGAGGGCATGAGGTCTCCTCCTGCATTTAGATGCCAAAAGGTAGTTACAGCTCTGCTGTCAGGCTTTTATTTACTATTACAATAATAAAAATATAATAACTCCAATACAAGAAATTATGGAAAGCTTTTATTGAACACTTCATAGATGACAGACAGTCAAGAACCTTACAAGTCGCTCGATGCCTGTAGTGCAGTGGTTACTATGCTGGCCACGTACACCAAAGATGGCAGATTTGAACAGGCCCTAGCAGCTAAACAACAATGACAACTGCAACAAAAAAAATAGCCAGGCGTTGTGATGGGTGAGAGTTTGAGGTTGCTGTGGGCTGTGATGCTGCAGCACTCTACCGAGAACAACAGAATGAGACTCTGTCCCCCCCCAAAAAGGCACATTGTACCCCACATATGCATAAATGTATTCGTGATCTATGTGTATATGACTTAATAAAAAAAAACACAATTCAGGCACCATTAAAAAAAAAGAACCTTACAAGCATTCTATCAAGTACTCTTAAAAATAGTCCTATAAATTAGGCACAATTCTATCCCCACTTCACAGATAAGGGCATTGAAGTTTGTTTCTATCAGAAGTCATCCAGCTAGTAAGAGCCGTGAATTGGAACTGGGTTTGATGGCTCTAGAGACTGTGCTCTTCATTATTATTCAGTCTTCACCACAAAAGTTTCCAGGGTGTGCACATTCTCTATTAAGAGAAGTTCCAGAGGGTCAAGTGAATCAACTAATCCTTTGTGGCTGAAAACAAAAATATCATCACAATCCTTTTCAGAATAAATGAAGTTTATCGTATTAGGCAATAAGTATCTAAGACAGTAGCAACAAAATATACATGACAGGGAGTAGGTCAAGATTCTCTCTCATTATTTCTGTCTTTTCACAAGTCTGATGAGAAGTAAACCTTGGAAAAGTCATGGGTGATCTTTTTGAGCATGTTCTATCTGACATTAGCTGAGTCTCCGGTTATTGTGCCAAAAATACGAATCTTTTCTTCTTATCAGCGTGGCCCTGATACTCTTCTGCTGATCAGTGAAAATACAGCCCCTCCCTATGCCTACTCCATTCACTAATTCAAGTAGGTGTTAAGGATAATCCCTCAGGTATTAACAGCTATCAAGTTTGAATAATTAAACAACCTTAAAGATGGCCAAAGTACAATGAAGCCATGGCATTAGAACCAAAGGTCAGGTGCAAGTTTTCAGAGTACTCATAAAACACAGGATTTTTTAATCTGTGGTATGATGAGAAGCTGAGGAGAGTCAATTTAACCATCTGCTTTGCATGGGAAAGGGCTGGTGTACACAACTCTGCATGAGTTACTTGTGTTATACAGTCCCAACAACAGTGAAGTCTCTATATAAAGAGGAGTGTGAATATTTATTGTACTGTTGTTCTTTCTTAGAGTTCTCTTATAGTTTCAAATAAATAAGTGACATTCTTTCACTGTAGAAATGTTAATTGAACATCAACTGGGAAAGAAATACTGTAACTGTAGTAAATACTGGGAAAGGGACTCATTATTTTGGAGAGATTATGAACATATTGTTACAGCATAAAATGATAGGACATTTAATAGAGACCTTGAGCGTCCATGTGTGAAGGTGAATTGAGACATTATTATGAGCATTACAAGTGCTTTTGACAGCTGCTCCTCTATGAGGGACAAATTCATTTTCATTTGGAAAAGGCAAGAGAATGTATAAATTTAGTTATATGAATTATTATAGTAAAGGTTGTTGTGTTTTTGTACTGATGAAGTTGAATAAAAATTTCCCCCTGATATTATAGTGATGATGTGTGTTACATAACAAATTCTAAAACTTACTTAAATGAAAGTGAGGACCCTTTGTGTGACAGGTAAGGGGAGACCTAAATTGAGGAAAACACCTGTAAAATACCTTTTTTTCATTATTTACTAAATAGATATGGCCAGCTCTGAATGGGTGGTCTTTTAATTAAATGGTGAAGTTCTTCGTTCATACCTGAGGTCAATGGGAAATATCCATCGGCTTTAGGAGAAACTATCTGAAAATCTGGGCACATGTCATTTGTGTTTTAGAGAAGGTATGTAAAGAAATTAGAAAATGTACAATTATTTTAGTGAACGCAAGGAAACTAAATCTCTGAGGCTAACCCTAACAAAGGCTGAATTCACACTCACACTACACGTCTGTGAGGATTGCTGAGAGCTGGGTTCCACACTATTCTCATTTTAGGACCTGAGCTGACAGCGTAGCCACTCTCCAGGGAATTGCATGTCATTGTTGATGAAGGTAAAGAAAGCACTAGTGAGCACATACCAACTCTTAAGCTTCTGTGCAGAAGTAACACATTACTTTCCAATTGCATTCTGTCAGCCAAAGAAAATCACATGGCCACAGCTGACTTCCAAGGGGGTGGTTAATTGTATTTAACAGGTAAACTGAGGCACAATACAATTTCAACAAATTTATTGGAGCAAACAACAATTCATAAATCAAGAACTCTAAATTGGAAGTATTTGGTGGTTGTGTTGAAGTAGGGGAGGGGTCAAGGAAAGGGGTAAGTTCTTACCCAATAGGTGCATTCCAAGTGTGGATAGATGGTGTGCTTCCCAGGTGAAGGACACAACTCCTACTCAGACCTTAACCTTACAAAGGCAAGGTATGTAAACTAATCATAGGTATTAGTTTACACTATAATAATAATTGCATTATTTTAATCTGAATTTTTTTAAAAGAAAGCATGATGGACAGGCTTTTATGGATAGGATCCAAAAGTGATAAAAAAGAAAATATTTGATTAATTATATTTAAAAGTTGCCTTGATTTGTGTACACTATTGGAACACCCCTAGTTATATAATTACAAGTTTGCCAGCTGCTTCTGACTGATTGAGATTGTGCTCTATTTTTCTTTAATATAGGCATCTATAAGAAATAGCCAAGTCACTTATGTTCACAAACCATGGAAAAATCACTTATGAAGCCTAACTGGCTTTGTCTGTGCAGGGATTCTTGAAGCCTGGTCTCCATGTTAATTATTGAATTATCATAATACTATCACGTAGCTGAAATATGAGAGGGAAATAATTACTTTTCAATTAATGATTATCACAGCATATTTGACATGCTTTTACCTATGCTGAGTTCACCCTTCTTAATATGCAAACCATGTCTCATATTCACAAGAATTAACCAAAAAGAAAGCTGTCTGCAATGACATATCAATATGACCTGTCCAATTTACCATCCTATTATGGGCTCTAGAGAAGCAGAGAGAAATGCAAAAGTGTCCATGTCATTTAATTTTGGCACAAGGGGCCTCATAACAGAACATACTGGGTGGTCTCTGAGGGAAGCCAGTGATGCGCCAGACACTTTCTCACTACCACCACAGCAGTGTGCTGCAGGACACAGCTGAGGCACTGTACACAGCAAAAATTTTGAGGAATAAGTTGTTCTTTAGTGCTTTCAAGTAATTGAAGGCTGTATGTAAGAAAAGACATATAAACTACAAATGACTCTAACACTCACTGAAGAAGGTGACATACGTTTAGCAGTAGGCCTGGGGAGAAGAATGAGGTAAACAAGAAGAAAGGCCCCCTCTAAGGTCTGTAAAAGCCTCTCCTGCTGTGCTCACCCATGGCACCTCATCTGTCATCCAGCAATCAGGAGATTCCTCTTACAGGGAGCAATCAGCACTGCACAGCCTTGAGGTTTAAGAAGAAAGAAGGAAAAAAGCATAACATCCTACATTTTCCTGACTTGCATGCCAGCTATGCCATTTGGCCAAAGCATAACAAATCATGAATTATATCTGGATTCAGCAGGGTGAAAAGTCACTGACAGGCAGGCATGCAGTAATAATACTGTGTTTGAGAGAGGAAAAAAAAATCCCAGCTCTCCAGGGTGAGCCCTGAAGTCAACCCTGAAAATATACAGCATGTCATGTATTCCCCACTTCCATAAGCACAAAAATAGACTGCAGTCTATCCAGGATCTCTCCCCTGAACATTCTGGGGCAAATCGTGTTGTGAGCAAGACTTAGGTGTTTTGTGTTGGGGGAGGGGTGTGTGGGGGGGAGGTAGGGTGGGAGAGGAGGAAAGACAAAGTTAAATAACAAATCTTTGATCAGTGATCAAAGGCATCGTATGGGTATCCATGCTTGTTTCTCTCTATGATTTACAGCAAATCAGTCCTAATGCAGCTGCTTTTAAGATTTGGTTCTGCTTTCCACTGTCATGTTAAATCCACATTTGTCTATTAAATTCAACCAGCTTTCTCAGGGAAAACCATCAACACCATGGTTTCCGCCTAAGACTCAGCAGGTGTCATGCCAAGTCTGCTGGTTTTATTGAGTTTAAAATGTGTCCAATCAATCCTTATGTTGCAGCATATATAATTTTGCTAAAGAACACTTCTCAAGGGCAAAAACTGAAAGCAGTCAATGAAGAAAAAGGGAGAGCAATTCCCTTAGTTTTAATAAAGCAAAACAAAAATATTTTAACTGTTAAAACCCTTTAGATGTCAGGACTAGATTTTCAATATCCAACCACTTAGCAAAGTAGTTGTGCCCCAAGCTACAAGGATAAGACTGAAAAAGCATATTTAAAATGTTAATGGAATTCAAATTTACAGTTTCTTTTGCATTAATTGAAAGAGGTTTCTATTGATCTTTACCACATGCATATGAGACCGTGGGTTGTGAAGGAGAACAACCAAGTATTAAACAGTTGAGCTGATTGATTTGAGGTCACACAGCCAGACATTCACAGCCCAACATGGGGTCCAGAGTTCTTTCCACTGACCTAAATTTACATTCTCTCTGATACGCAATACCAGTTATTAAAAACGGACTTCCTTCTTTATTCAGGTCATCCAGAGAGTAAAATCACTCACATTGGCCAAGGGTACATTGCTGGCTATGCTGACCTAAAGGCTTTAACTGAACATAATGGTTATTTCAAAGGCTCATTGGACCAATGTCTTATTATCAACCAAATACATGTCATGAGCACAAAACTCTGCTGTCTTAATATCTAGATGTGGAAATCAAGGAAAAATAATGGTAAAAAGTTCTTTGAGTTTGCCTGTGATTCAGCTGTTTCACAAATACCCTTTGAGTGACTGCTCTAAGCCACACCATATTCTTGAGAACAGGGGAATAGAAATATAACCTTTGGACACAGACAAAACAAAATTCTCTGGCCTCATGGTAAGTGGTAATTGTTTATTCACTCTGCAAGGATTCATTGAGCACCATGTGAAGGATAATCAGGTAAACATAATTTAGGAAGGAGCACATTGCAGTATAAAGCAATAGATTAAGAGACACAGCTTTTAATCAGATTTTCTAGCTAATTTATTCTGCAGAAATATCCAGCAAATTTAGTATGAGAACGTCCGATTTAGAGCATGCTTTGTAGAAATAGCTTCATGTACATTTTTGTGGGGGAAAATAGCCAAACACAAAAGACGATCTCATTAACATGAAGTTCAAGAACAGTCCAAACCATTCTGTGGAGCTAGAAGTCAGAAAAATGGTTGTCTCTGTTGAAGAGACTGTTAACTGGAAAGCATAAGGAATCTTTCTGGGGTTATAAAGAAAGGTTCTCTGTTTTGATTTGAATAGTGGGTAAGTGGATGTTTTCCATATTATAGTACGGTTTGAAAAATCGATGACTTCTTTATTGCTTATCTGAAATAACTCTTCAACTACCATGGCTCAAACCTTTGCTAACACAAAAGAAACTGATAACACTATCCATGTACGGTTTAATATAGTTTCCTATTGTAGAGGACTGAGCAGCAGGCTTGCAGAAGCAGTCACTGGTTCTTTTTTTTTTTTTTTTTTTAATTAAATCATAGCTGTGTACATTAGTGCAATCATGGGGTAAATGTTGGGATTTACCACCACTGGTCACTGGTTCTTGAGGGAGATGCTGGGAGTGGGACAATCTCGGAGACAGCATAGAGATGTTTTGCAGCCTGAGACAAGCCCTCAAGCAACTGCATGCATTAATGAGATAAGATCAGTGGCTTGTTAGCAAGCAGGTGTTGAATGTTGAACATTTGTGGTGCAGCAGGGTAGGAATTGAGCCCATGGGGAAAGAGCACGTAGGGATCATTAAGCACGTGTTCTTAGTACGTGCCCCCCCCCCACGTGTTGTATAATGCTTCAATAAAAGGCCACAGCAGAGGTTCCTCTGGGCTCTCCCTGCACCAATGGGAAGCCCACCTCTTGCAAGTACGTACTTCTAATCCGTGTCATGGCTGTTTATTTTCGTTTTTCTTTTTTTTTTTTTTTTTGCAGTGTTTGGCCGGGGCTGGGTTTGAACCCGCCACTCTGGCATATGGGGCTGGCATCCTACTCCTTTGAGCCACAGCATTGACCAGTGTCCCGGCTGTTTTATTTGCCTGCTGATGGGGTGCCACAGTGGTACCGACACCCTATAGTTTCTTCTAAGTTGTTTTTGTCTTCACAGTTAGTGTAAGCTCATGGAGATCAAGAATTGTATATTTCCATTAGCCACATAGTTCCTATCAGAATGTGAAGAATATCAGTAGTGTGCAAGGTATTTACCCAATGATCAGTTATCTTTCAGAGAATGTCATACTTGTGTTATGGCTATTGCTAAGTTGTTTTGTTTTATTTGAACATTTTTGGTTTTTGAGACACGGTCTTATTCTATCACCTGGACTAGAGTGCAGAGGCATCATCGTAGCAAACTGCAACTTCAAATGCCTGAGGTCAAGTGATTACCCTGCCTCAGCCTCCCCAGTAGCTGGGACTAAAGGTACATGCCACCACACCCAGCTAATTTTTCTTTTTTTCATAGAGATGGCGTCTCACTACGTGGCCCACACTAGTCTTAACTCCTAGCTTCAGGTGATCCTCCCTCCTTGGTCTTCCAAAGTGCTAGAATTACAGGTGTGAGCCACCATGTCCAGCCTATTTGGACATTTTAAAGCTGGAGAATCTTCATTATTCTTAAAGTGAAATAATACATCACTGCTTAATATCCTCTTCAGAAGAGAACATAAATGGAAACTTTAAAATTGGTTTGTATTTGGTTTGTATCTTCTACTCCCAATCTTAAATAAAGTGTGAAAATCAGTTGCCTAACCTTTACTCTTCTAGCATTTCTATCATAAACATTTGATTTATTCACTGGCTACTTTGATTTTGATGACGGCAGAACTTTAACACTGACGAACATTTTATACTTAAACATTGGTTATAGTTGCTGCCTCATAGACAAAGAGCACAATGTGTGTTTTGATACAGAATAGCTTGACAGTGAATAACAAATCTTTTCAACTTTACTCACTCAAATGAAGATTGATTCATTTGATATGAGTAATGCAATAGGTATTGCTTTGGGATCAAATGTTCAGGGAAAACAAACTTCAGCATTTACCTTAACATCACTTTATCAAACAAGTTCTTTTTTATTATTATATTTATTTATTTATCATTTATTTTATCATTATGGGTGCATGCTAGTTTTATGTATTATAGGGTGCTTATGATTTGTGATTCAGGCATACAGTGTGAGTTAATCAATTCAGGTAACTGGGGTAGCTACCACCTCCAGTATATATCATTTCTTTGTGCTAAAAATATTCCAATTCCCCTCTTAATTATTTTAAAGGACACCCTAACCTATTGTTGATTATAGTCACTTTGCTGTTATCAAATATTGCTCATTCTATCTAACTACATTTTTGTACCCATTAATCATTCCTGCTTTGTCCCCATTTCTCTCTACCCTTTCTGCCTCTGGTAAGCATTATTCTCCTCACACTCTCCGTAAGTTCAATTGTTTTTAATATTTACCTCCCATGGGGAGAAGCCAAGATGGCGGTCTGTAGCCAGCTTTCCACAGAGGCTCCCGTCCAGAAGGAGAGTTAAAGGACATAAATTTAGCAAGAAAGCCAATGGTTTGAATCTGAGCCAAAAGAGAAGCTCAAAGAACGCACATCAACCCTGTTGGGCGATCTGCAACCCCAAGGACACAAACAAAAGGTACAGAACATGTCGCCAAGCAGACGGGAGTCCCCTCCCCCATGAGAATGGCTCGCAGTATACTCCATACCACCATACAAATAAGCAAGCAGAGTTCACATGTCCTCCCACTCTACCCCACGGGAGAGACTCTCTAAAACCTGGACATCCTTCCCCTACTAGGGTGCCATGGCACTCTCCTGCCAGGCATAAAACTGGATAAAACTGTACATAAACTGTATATATTCTCTACCTGCAAGTTTAAATTCCCAGCACTCCCCTCCACTCTCACCCCAAGGTCTGGAGGCCTGTCCCCCATGGACAAGAGTCCAAATTCTTGGACATTTTCTCGAAGGTTGTGGATGGGGCATGGACTGTTGCTGATCTGTGCTGATTTTCTGGCCCAGGAGTGGGGAGAGGAAAATAAGCCGAGAAGAGGCTGAATTGGAGAGGCATTCCCCTGAGGCATGGAACAATGGCAATGGGGCTCACACCCCTGGAGATGTTTTGAAGAGACACTCCAGTCTCTCTGGGTGGCCAGGGGAAGCCGAGCGACTTCTCTGTTGACAGCCGCCAGTAGAGCAGACCTGCAACAGAGACACAGGCCCCGGGAGTGAAGGGTATACCTGAGGTGGTACTAGTCGGGGCGGTGCATGGGGATTAGAATACAACACACAGAGCACCCGACTTCCAGGGTGGAGACTGCTTTACATAGCTTTAGACATATTTGGCCCTTAGGGGATGAAAGCTGAGACAAAGGGCTGGAATTCACAGACTGAGTCAGACCCTTTTGCAGCCCAACGTCTGATCCACAGGGGAAAATAGTTGGGACAGAAACAAATTCTGAGAACTTGTTCTTTTGTATCAGCGACATCAATCAGGGACAGGGCTGGAACTGAGTGAATCGCCCTAGACGATATCAAGCACCCAGATTGTGAGGCCTTACCTCCTCCTGCCAAAGAGTGACAGAGAGTGGAAGAGGGTGGCAGTCTGGCTGAGGAGCCACAGACCTCCCTGTGACCCAGGCAGGTGCAAACCTCTAGAGCATCTGCTCATTGGAGGAAACGGGATCACAGCCCTGCAGGATTACCAGTGACTGGGTGTGACAGAGGGACAAGGTGGGGAAGGAGGCATCAACCTTCCCAGACTAATTTACATGCTGGGGGGGCCTTCCTGAGCTCACCTAGCACTGGAGCGAGTTATATTAGAGCTGCCAGCAGAACCTTCATAGCTAGCTCCCTGAGACTTTTCAACTCTTTCATCTGAGGCCAGCACTAGCTGGGACAATAGATTGAGACCTCTTCAACTGGGCCAATCATCCAAGGACTTTCCAATTTGGTACCCTAGGTATGTGGTAGTGGGAAGGTTTGATTTCCCTTTTCCAATTGTTGCCTATGCGGGGGACATGGTGACTTAACTGCTGGTATTTCTCCACAGCTCAGACTTCAACTCAGAGCAACAGATTCTCTAGGATAAGACAGGGACCAGCTGAAAATAAGACGGAGCCACTTAACCCCACCACGACAAGAGGGTCCCCAGTTTCTCAGGCAGTAGCACTATATGGGTTCTTGGCAAAAGTCTAGAGGAAAAGGCATAGATGTCAGTCCCAGCTTTTAGGCAACGGACTGGTCAATCACTACTCCTAGAACCCCCAACCCAACTTATCCTTATCTACTCATCCAGCCAAATGGTGCAAAATAATCATGGGGAGGAATCAGCAGGAAAGCTCTGGCAATATGAACAAGCAGAGTAGATCAACCCCTGCAAGGAACAATTTGCTGGACAAAAATGACAATCCTATGCATAAACAGGTGGCTAAAATGTCAGAAATTGAAATCAGGATTTGGATCGCAAACAAGATCAATAAAAAAAGAGGAAAAGTTGGAATTAGAAATTCAGGGAGCATTTCAAAAATTGCCTCAAGAAGTCAAGGAAGATTTTGACACATTGAGACAAGAAGTTGCAGCCCTCAAAAATCTGAGAAACACAGTAGAATCCCTCAGCAGCAGAATGGAGCAAGCAGAAAAAAGGATTTCTGACATGGAAGACAAAGCTTTTGAATGCTCCCAAACCTACAAAGAGGAAGAGAAATGGAAAGCAAAAACAGATAATTCTCTCAGACAGCTCTGGGATAACTCAAAGAAAACCAATATTTGCCTTATAGGGATACCTGAAAACAACAAAGTGGCATCATAAGGCACAGAGTCTCTTCTTTATGAGATTATGAAAGAGAACTTTCCAGACATGCCAAGAGATTCTGAAATTCAGATAGCAGACAGTTTTAGAAACCCAGCACAACTCAACCCAAATAAGATATACCTCACTTCATAATTAACTTCACTAAAGTTAATATGAAGGGGAAAATTCTGAAAGCAGCCAGACGTAAGAAATCCATTACCTACAAGGGGAAGAATATTAGAATAACTGCAAATCTCTCTGATCAAACCTTTCAAGCTAGAAGAGAATGGTCATCGACTTTTAAACTCCTAAAACAAAAGAACTTTCAACCAAGGATCCTGTACCCAGCTAAACTGAGTTTCATTTATGATGGAGAAATTAAATACTTTAATGACATCCACATGTTGAAGACATTTGCTATAACTAAACCTGCTCTCCAGGATTTTCTCAGACCTATCCTGTAAAATGACCAGTGTAATCCTACACCACAAAAGAAAACGTATCCAGAAACTTTTTATCAAATTCCAACTTCCACAGTGATGAAAGGATTAAAAATATCCACTGGACTTTTTAAAGATTTATCATTATTTTCAATTAATGTGAATAGTTTACACTGTTCTCTAAAGAGGCATAGGTTGGCTGACTGAATACAAAAGCTCAGGGAAGACATCTGCTGCATACAAGAATCTTACCTTACCTTAAAAGATAAATTTAGATTCAAGGTGAAGGGATGATCATCTATATTCCAGGCAAATGGAAAACAGAGAAAAGCAGGTGTTGCAATCTTATTCTCAAATATAATAGGCTTTAGACCAACTAAGTAGGGAAGGATAAAGACGGACATTTCATGTTTGTTAAAAGTAATACTCAATATGATGAGATTTCAATTATTAATATTTATACACCCAACCAGAATGCACCTCAATTTATAAGAAAAACTCTAATAGACATGAGTAACTTGATTTCCTCCAGTTCCACAGTAGTTGGAGATTTTAATACTCTGTTAGCAGTGTTGGATAGAACCTCCAAAAAGAAGCTAAGTAAAGAAATTTTAGATTTAAACTGAACCATTCAACAACTGGAGTTAATAGACATTACAGAACATTTCATCTTAATAAAATTGAAAACACATTATTCTCATCAGCCCATGGAACATACTCCAAAATTGAAGACATCTTAGGTCACAAGTCTGACCTCAGCAAATTTAAAAGATTAGAAATTATTCCTTGCATCTTCTCAGACCATCATGGAATAAAAGTTGAACTCAACAATAACAGGAATCTGCATACTCATAGAAAAACATGGAAGCTAAATAACCTTATGCTGAATGATAGATGGGTCATAGATGAGATTAAGAACGAAATCTCTAAATTTTTGGAACAAAACAACAATGAAGACACAAATTGTCAGAATCTCTGGGATACTGCAAAGGCAATCCTAAGAGGGAAATTCAGAGCACTGCAAGCCTTCCTCAAGAGAATGGAAAGAGGAAGTTAACAACTTAATGGGACATCTCAAGTAACTGGAAAAGGAAGAACATTCCAACCCCAAACCCAGCAGGAGAAAAGAAATAACCAAAATCAGGGCAGAATTAAATGAAATTGAAAACAAAAGAATTATACAACAGATCAATAAATCAAAAAGTTGGTTCTTTGAAAATGATAATAAAATAGATAAACCTTTGGCTAACCTAATCAGGGGGGAAAAAAGAGTAAAATCTCTAATTACATCAATCAGAAATGGTAAAGACGAAATAACAACAGACTCCTCAGAAATACAAAAATTCTTAATGAATATTACAAGAAACTTTATTCTCAGAAATATGAAAATCTGAAGGAAATTGACCAATACTTGAAAGCACACCACCTTCCTAGACTTAACCAGAATGAAGTAGAAATGTTGAACAGGCCGATATCAAGTTCTGAAAGAGCATCAGCTATACAAAGTCCCCCTAAAAAGAAAAGCCCGGGACCAGATGACTTCACATCAGAATTCTACCAAACCTTTAAAGAGGAATTAAAGTTTACTCAACCTTTTCCAAAATATAGAAAAAGATGGAATACTACCCAACACATTCTATGAAGTTTTCCCTAAAGTGATCCCTAAAACAGGAAAAGACCCAACAAGAAAAGAAAACTATAGACCAATATCACTAATGAGTATCGATGCAAAAATATTCGATAAGATCCTAACAGAATCCAGCAACACATCAAATTATACACCACAACCAAGTGGTTTTTATCCCAGGATCTCAAGGTTGGTTCAATATACATAAGTTTATAAATGTAATTCATCACATAAACAAATTAAAAAAATAAAGATCATATGATTCTCTCATTTAATGCAGAAAAAGCTTTTGATAATATCCAGCATCTCCTCATGATCAGAACACTTATGAAAATTGGTATAGAAGGGACACTTCTTAAATTAATAGAGGCCATCTACAGGAAACCTACAGCCAGTATTGTATTGAATGAAGTTAAATTGAAGGCATTTCCACTTAGATCAGGAACCAGGCAAGGTTGCCCATTGTGTCCATTGCTCTTCAACATTGTAAAGGAAGTTTTAGCCATCGCACTTAGGGAAGAAAAGGTGATCAAGGGTATCCATCTAGGGTCCGAAGAGATTAAACTTTCACTCTTCGCAGATGATATGATTGTATATCTGGAAAACACCAGAGATTCTACTACAAAACTTTTAGAAGTGATGAAGGAATACAGCTGTGTCTCAGGCTAAAAAATCAACATTCATAAATCTGTCAGCTTTATAAATACCAATAATAGTCAGGCCAAAAAAACGGTCAAGGACTCTATCCTTTTCACAATAGTACCAAAGAAGATGAAATATTTGGGAGTTTACCTAACAAAGGATGTGAAAGATCTTTAGAAAGAGAACTATGAAACTCTAAGAAAAGAAATTGCTGAACATGCCAACAAATGGAAAAACATGCCATACTCATGGCTGGGAAGAACCATCATTGTTAAAATGTCCATATTACCTAAAGCAATATGCCATTTTAATGCAATTCCTATTAAAGGTCCATTGTCACATTTTAAAGACCACGAAAAAATAATACTTCGTTTTATCTGGAATCAGAAAAAACCTCAAATGGCCAAGACATTACTTAGAAACAAAAACAAAGCAGGAGGAATCATGCTACCAGACCTGAGACTGTACTATAAATTGATAGTGATCAAAACAGCATGGTACTGGCACAAAAACAAAGAGGTAGATATATGGAACAGAATGGAGAACCAAGAGATGAACCCAGCTACTTACTGCTATTTGATCTTTGACAAGCCAATTAAAAACACTCCATGGGGAAAAGACTCCCTATTTAACAAATGGTGCTGAGTGAATTGTAGAAGAATGAAACTGGACCCATATCTTTCAGCATTAACTAAGATACACTCTCACTGGATTAAAGATTTAAGCTTAAGACATGAAACTATAAAAATACTAGAAGAATGTTCAGGGAAAACTCTTGAAGGAATTGGCCTGGGCAAATACTTTATGAGGAGGACCCCCCAGGCAATTGAAGCAGTATCAAAAATACACTACTGGGACCTGATGAAACTAAAAATCTTCTGCAGGGCCAAGAACACAGTAAGTATAGCAAGCAGACAGGCCTCAGAATGGGAGAAAATATTTGCAGGTTATACCTCCAACAAAGGTTTAATAACCAGAATACACAGAGAACTCAAACGTATTGGCAACAAAAAGGACAAGTGATCCCATCTCAGGGTGGGCAAAGGACTTGAAGAGAAACTTCTCTAAAGAAGACAGGGGCATGGTCTACAGACACATGAAACAATGCTCACCATCCTTAATCATCAGAGAAATGCAAATCAAAACTACTTTGAGATATCACCTAACTCCAGTAAGACTAGCCCACAATACAAAATCCCAAAACCAGAGATGCTGGCATGGATGTGGAGAAAAAGGAATACTTCTACATTGCTGGTGGGAATGCAGACTAATACATTCCTTATGGAAGGATGTTTGGAGAATACTTACAGAGCTAAAAATAGACTTGCCATTCAATCTTATAATTCCTTTAGTAGGTATATATCCAGAAGACCAAAAATCACATCATAACAAAGATATGTGTACCAAAATGTTTATTGAAGCCCAATTCATAATTGCTAAGTCGTGTAAAAAGCCCAAGTGCCCATCAACCCATGGATGGATTAATAAATTGTGGTACATGTATACCATGGAATATTATGTAGCCTTAAAGAAAGATGGAGACTTTACCTCTTTCATGTTTACATGGATGGAACTGGAACATATTCTTCTTAGCAAAGTTTCTCAAGAATGGAAGAAAAAGTATCCAATGTACTCAGCCCTAATATGAAGGTCATTCATAGCTTTCATATGAAGGCTAAAACCCAACTATAGCACAAGAATATGGGGAAAAAGGGCAAGGGAGGGGAAGGGAGGGGGAAGAATGGGTGGAGGGAGGGCGATTGGTAGGGACACACCTACAGTGCATCTTAGAAGGGTACAGGTGAAACTTACTAAATGCAGAATACAAATGTTTTCATACAGTGATTAAGAAAATGCCATGAAGGCTATGTTAAACAGTTTGATGAACATATTTCAGATTGTATATGATATCAGCACATTGTGCCCCATGATTGCACTAATGTACACAGCTATGATTTAATAAAATTAAAGAAAAAATAATATTTACCTTCCACATATGAGTAAGAACATGCAAGATTTATCTTTCTGCACTTGGCTTATTTCATCTACCATAATGTTTTCCAGTTCCATCTATGTTGTTGCAAATGGCAGAGTTTCATTCTTTTTTTATGGCTATACATTTCATTGTGTATATGTACCAGTTTTTTTTATTCATTTATAGGTTGTTGTGGGACACTTAGGTTGATTACAAATCATGTCTGTTATGAATAGTACTGTTATGCCCAGGAGTCTCTCAAAGACCACACTACCACACAAGTCAAATTTAAAGAGGAGTCCTTTTATTGAAGAGCCAGCCTGCGACTGCCTCAGTGTCCCAGCATGGAGTTTCTGAGAGCAGCCCTGAGTTGTCTGTGACTCTGGTTTTTATCGTGCCAAACTTTCCCAGCAGGCAAGCAAGCGGTATTACAGAGGAGAAAACAGCAGTTCAAAGGGTAGAGGGAATCGCAAGGGTAGGGTGGTTAGTTATTTTCCACAGTGCTATGATCACAAGAGTAATTAGTTATTTTTCTTCCTTACAAAATATGTACATACCACAATGTCCAGGGGGGGAAATGCAGGGAGGGGAACTTACAGGTAAGGGTTATAACGGGCATGATCATAAAAAGCTATAATCACTAGGGCCACAATAACAAGTAAATACATTTACAGTTACACAATGGGAGAGCAAACAAAGGGAACTAGTTTTGAAGGTAAAAGGGAATAAATAGTAAAATGGAATCATGCTTGTTCTTTTAACATTTCAATATCATATATGGATGGTATGAAGATCAACTTGACATAATCACAAGAGTTGTTGTCACGAGGGTAGTTAGTGACTTTCTACACAATATTAATAATTCTAACAGTTCTAACCACTTAAAATACCATGCAGTGGGTGGGGAGGCATGTAGAATCCATTTTTATTTTAAACAATAAGATGTAAGAAGACAACAAATACAGTCAGGCCTGCTTTGCCTCCCCACTGATTCTCAGGAATAACAGTTCCAAGAAAAAGGAGTTAGGCCTGCTTTTCTTTCACCCTAACAGTACTGCAATGAACATGGGAGTGAAGATATCTTTTCAATAAACCGAATTCACCCTCTTTGAATATCTACCCAGCAGTGTGATTGCTGAGTCAAATAGCAGTTTTGACTTGCATTTCTCCAGTGACTAATGCTGTTGAGCCTTTTTTTCATATTCTTGTAGGCCATATGAGGTAATAGGCTTAACAAAGCATCATGTTACTTAGTTTTTATATAGAATCCAGGATAGACATCAAGGTACCAAGGTTTTCCATAATGACCAATGTTTCTGATTGTTCAGTCACTTGTGACATGTGTCATCACAAGCGATGAAGCTAAGTGAAGACACAAGTCTCAGTTCAATTAAGTCCTCAGCACTAGGACCCCTTGACTTTTATACCTTAATGCTGCACCTCTCAGGTGTACATGACAATCACTTAGCCAAGTGCAGTCTCAGAGGTTTGTGATTAGCTCTTATTCTCTAGTATAATTGCCTCCTGACAATGACAGCTTTTCATTACTTAAAATAAGAATCTCAACAATAAGAAATGGGTGTTTGGTTTTGCTTCAAGATGGCTGCGGGGATGTATTTGGAACATTATCTGGACAGTATTGAAAACCTCCCCTTTGAATTGCAGAGAAACTTTCAGCTCATGAGAGACAACTCAAAGAAAACTAACATTCATCTTATAGGGATACCTGAAAATGATGAAGTGGCATCACAAGACACAGAGTCTCTTCTTTATGAGAATTTCCAGAATCCTTCTGTTTTGCAAAAACTGAAACTCTATGCCCATTGAACTTTGGGTCCCATTCCCTTTTCTCCAGCCCCTTCCAAAATGCCATTCTACTTCTTGTCTGCATAAATTGCCCTACTCTTGATACTTCATATAAATGGAATCTCATAGTATTTGTCTGTTAGCTAGATAATGTTATAGCAGGTGTTAAAATTTCCTTCTTCTTTAAGGTTGAATAATATTTTATTGTATATTGCTATCTTATTTGGGGCACTTGGCTTGTTTTATCAGCTATTACGAACAACAGTTAAGTAAGGGTTGCAACAGTGGCTTCTCAACTGTATATGCATGTCTTCAATCAGAAAAAGCAATCAGTAATCAAAGCAAAGATACCTGATGTTTGGAGGATAGGGTCTTCATTGTTCACCTTGGCCCCTGAAACCCATGTGCAAGCTATTCCAGTAACATGTGTATGGCTGCCTACCATGGGGCTAGGATTGGGAGATTGGCAGATGCTCCTGAGTCAAGAGTTAAAGTTCCCCAACATGAACAACAATTTACCATCCAACCATCCCCTATAATTTATGAGATTTCAAATAGACATCAGAGTCTCAATGTAGTTACAACAAATGGATTTTGTTGGTACAATTGTTATCTAGATGAGGAAACATTCCTGGCACTTCCTACTCTGCCATCTTTCCAGAATCTTTTGCTTAGCAAGTATTTTGAGAAAAATTTATTTGGCAAAATTACACAAAGCCACTTATACTTTTTTCTTCATGTTACTTCAATTCATTAATTCATGGATTGAAAGTTTGCCACTTGATAGACCCCCCAAGATTGAGAAACAAATAAGTAATACAACCCTCTAGCTCCCAGAAGCTTAAAGTCTAATAGGAAAAAGACTACCCTAGCAACTAGGGTGGCAAAGAATAGGACCTTAATTAAACACTACACAAGGTTCAGAGAGCCACTTCTGCTTAGGTGAGGGGAGAGAAGTTAAGAGAGACCTGAAAATATTTCATGTAACTCACAGCTGGTGAAAATATGGATATCCTTGCTTTTTCTTCTGCACTTTGGCTGATTCTGTAAGGGAAGATTCTGTAAGGGAAGTAAATATGAATGAAATGTATGAAATTAGTTATTACAACTTCATTTTTTTATTTTTTATTTTTTTAGTTTATTGTTGGGGATTCATTGTGGGTATAAGAAACCAGGTTAAATTGATTGCATTTGTTAGGTAAACACAATCATGTCTTACCCCCAAAAGGTGTGGCACACACCAAGACCCCACCCCCTCACTCCTTTCCTCTCTCTGCTCTTCCTTTGCCTATTCCTCTCTCCTTCTTTCTCTCTCTACTCTCCCTTTCCTTCACCCCCACTGTGTCATTAATTGTCCTCATATCAAAATTGAGTACAAAGGATTCATGCTTCTCCGTTCTTGTGATGCTTTACTAAGAATAATGTGTTCTACTTCCATCCAAGTTAATACAAAGGATGTAAAGTCTCCATCTTTTTTAATGGCTGAATAGTATTCCATAGTGTATATACACCACAGCTTGTTAATCCTTTCCTGGGTTGGTGGGCGTTTAGGCTGTTTCCACATTTTGGCAATTGTAAGTTGAGCTGCAATAATACAATTTCATTTTTAGACTTTTTTTCTCTCTCTTTCAATAGTCTCCTGATTTCATAAAACTGATTTAATAAAAAACTGATTTCATAAAAACCTACATTTTCTTTATAATTCCTGCCTTCTTTCATTATACTCATGCATTTATTCATTGACTTCTTTATTCAATATACAGTTACTGAGCACCTACTGTGTTTCAGGCATAATGCTAAATATTTAGTTACTATCTTGAAAAAGAACAGCACTATGGAAATAGTTTATTCATAACTTGCCTTTTAATAGACTAGTCTCATAGTTTAGTGAGGAACATCAACACTCAATAAACAAATAAAAGTTGAATAAGGTACTTTACTTTCTATTTCTCTCTCTGACACACATTCATATACACGAGATGAATATTTCTTTCATAGGGTTCTAATGGATTCAAAATGGAAACACTACGACCCTCTTTAAAAGTTCCGCTGAATTCAGCTTGCTTCCTACTACCAGCCCATTAGTGGCTTGTTCTTTCCTTTTTCAGTGTGAATAATGTTGTCTGAGATGGCAAATTATTGATTGAGAAGACCCTTTGCAGCTCAGTTTGTTGTATTCTTCACTCCTCCATGGGAGATGATCATACAATTGCTTCCAAGTCCCTGTTACCCTGGATTAAACCTCCTTTCAGAGAAAGTGCAGGAATCTATGCCTTCATTGGAGGCTGCTTTGGAGAGCATCTGACATCTCTGCCTCGCAATGTCCCACATCTGCTCTGCTTTTGTCCACTCACCAGGGACAGAAATAGAACATGGTGTGACATCATGTATTGCATTATTTAGTGATGAGCAATGAGGACACCCCTAGAGATGAATGTAATTTCTATCTTGAAAAAAATTGATTAAGAGCCATGAACATGAAGGAAACAGCAGCTGCAGATGTTGTAAAAAACATCAGTAAGGGGGAAAGAAAGGCGACAGCTGAGAGTGAATTGATTTCCTTGTAAGTCTTGTGTCCTTAATCATGCCAGATGGAGGAGCAATTGTTAGGACATAAGGTTCTGTTGGTCTCACTGCCATTCCCACAAGAGAACAGGTTAAAAATACCTTCCCTAAGCAACAGAATGATAAAAGCAAATGTAATGTTTCATTTATTAATCAAGATTCAATTTATCTCATTCATTGGAGACAGCAAACTATGGTGAAAAAGAACAATCTTTGGGTTAGAAAGACATGGCTTTGAATCCTAATTATTTTAATTACTACCTACTTTTGTGACCTTCACAGAATTTCTTTTTCTTCCTGAGACTTAGTATTTTCATTTACAAAAGAGCTTACATTGAGGTCTTACTTTGTGCTAGGCATTATGCTAATCACATTATTTCATTGCCCATTTAATCCTCCCCCAAAGTCTTTGTGTATTCTTACCTGGTGTCTAGAAAAAAAATAGAAGCTAATTTAAGGAGTTTAATTAATTTGCAAAGTTTGGCCACCTAATGCAGAAGTTATATGCATAAGTGATAGGGCAGATATGCTAGATTCAACCCAGATTCATCATAATAAGCTTGGATTTTTTAAACTTCCTTCTGCCACAAATTTTTCATTAATAAATTCAGGTGCTGAGAATAGTTCATCATATAATGGTCTCCTTCTTGTTGTTTTCTCATACCAGTTATATATTAATTATGCTGTGAAATAATAAATCTGAACTGAGTGACAGATGCTTTGTTCAAAAGAATTATTGAAAGGGCTTGTGGGGATGGAGCTATTGTCATACAACATCAAGGTCTGTATTGCAATAGGGAGAACACTGTGACCAAGAGATAGGTGAGTTTCTTAGGGGACAAGTGAAAGAGTTTTGTTTTTTTATGGGAAAGCATTAAAGAGACTATAAAGAACATGGTGTGGGGAAAGAGAATGGATGATTTAAAAGGTTATAGAATGGTTTTTTGAGGCCACCCTAATTTTAGGGAGTGGTCAGTAAGATGGAATATACACTGATTTAGGCTGAGGGTGACAGAAAGATAAGGGGCCTGGGGCAAGGAGAAAATCTCAACTAAACTGTTGTTAAGCATTTTGTTCAGATTGATCACTGGGGACACGAAGTCTTTCTGATCAAGCAAGATGGGAATTTGGGGCAAATTTGTCAGGTAAACAAGAGGGCATGTATGAGTCTTATCTAAATCATTTGGGAAGGGTGGTTCTTTTAGTAAACCATTTCCTAAAACACAAAATGTGAGATGATTTTTTAACCTTAATTGTTTTTCAAGATCATAGGGCCTGGGTAAAGTTCAATGTTATCATTTGTTCAACTACCAAATGTTATTTCTAGATGTGCTTAAGTATATCAGCAAGACATGTTAGATGAAAACTTCAGACAAATTAAACAGAGTTTAGTTGATCAAAGAATGATTCATAAACTGGGTAGCCCCTAGAACCCAGACTAAGTGCAGAGTGACTCTGGGGCTACCAAATGGTCGGAGAGCATATATGGACAGAAAAAGAAAAGTGACATACAGGAAATGAAAGTGAGGTACAGAAACAGCTAGATTGGTTATAGCTTGGTGTTTGATTCATTTGACCACAGTTTAAACCATTGGCCACCTGTGATTGGCCAAACCTCTGTGATTGCTAAAAGAGTAGCTTACGTTCTGCTTACACATTCTATTAGATTACACTTCTCTACCTATGCAAAAAGCTTTAGGCCAAACTGAAAAGACATAGGAAGCAGCTTTGACTAAACTTAACAATTCTCCCTCTCAAAATTGAGAGGTTGACCAAAAACATTAGCCATTAATATCATTTTGTCACCATCTTAAATGGACTTAGTAGGGCGCAAATATCTCTGAAAAATAACAACTGTCGGTTTGGTAAGGTGGGAACACAGAAACAGAACAATAGGAAAATAAAAAACTGGTTAACATCAGGCTACTTCTCATCACCTTTCTTTAAGGGTTAGAGAAAAGGAATCTCTTATTTTCAGAGGGGGAAGAAAAGGTCTCTTTTGGAATCTATCTCTTTCTTTAAAGTTTCAGTTTCATGTTAGCGTAAGTGACACTGTATTTGGTCTGGTCTGTCAGTGCCTGCCTCACAAGCTTAGTCCAAAACAATGGCCTCCCATAAACTTATTTAGCAATTTCCCCTTTTCGTCAGATTCTCACCTAGGGGAGATTATGACCAAAAGTTAGGGCTATAGCACTACTCACATTTTGTTTTTATAGTCTCAACATATCATTCATAGGTCAGTGTCCTTGTGATCACACACACTTCTTTAAAATTGTGTTGTTTCAGTTGAAGACAAACCATTCAATGTTCTATGAATGGCTGCATGCAAGCATTTAAAACTTTTGAGAGAATATAGAGGACTGAAAAGAAGAGTTCCAAGTATACTCCTCAGTCAGGATCCCCAAGAACCAAACCAACTGAAATCAAGTAGATTAAAAAATGAGCCAGATAGATGAAGAGTATACTCATTTCAACCAAGCAGGCTGTTCATTAATCTCTTGCCACTGAGAATCTGCAATACCTCATGTCTTCATTCCTTTATAACAAGAAATGACAGCGGGCGGCTCCTGTGGCTCAGCAAGTAGGGCGCCGGCCCCATATACCGAAGGTGGCGGGTTCAAGCCCGGCCTCGGC
>CAUYON010108083.1:0-12195 GCA_963573935.1 Arctocebus calabarensis
ACAACAATGACGGCTGCAACCAAAAAATGGCCGGGCGTTGTGGTGGGCACCTGTAGTCCCAGCTACTTGGGAGGCGGAGGCAAGAGACTCGCTTGAGCCCAGGAATTGGAGGTTGCTGTGAGCTGTGATGCCACAGCACTCTATCCAGGATGACAGCTTGAGGCTCTGTCTCAAAAAAAAGAAAAGAAAACTAGAGAAATAAAAAAACAAAAAGAAAAAATACTTCCAAATATCATATATAATCCAAATGGGAATATAAAACAAAAATAAAGTGTAGAATGGAAAAATGACATGTAAACAATGCTTTAAGAAAAAATCATATGAACGTTAACAATCCTAAAAGTCTATAAAGATAAAATTCAAAGAAATACATAACTTTGAAACTAAAGAATCCACAAGAAAGTTACTAGGTCTAGGCTAGTCACGGTGGCTCCCGCCTGTAATCCTAGCACTCTGGGAGACCAAGTAGGGTGGACTGCCTGAGCTCAGGAGTTCAAAATCAGCTTGAACAAGAGCGAGACACTGTCTCTACTAAAAATAGGGAAACTGGCTAGGTTGGCCAGGTGTGTTGGCAGATGCCTATAGTCCTAGCTGCTTGGAAGGCTGACGCGAAAGATCACTTGAGCCCAGGAATTTGAGGTTGCTATGAGCTAAGATGAACCACAACATTCTAGCCTGGGCAGTAGAGGAGACTGTCTCCCACAAACCCGATCTCTCCCCAAACTAGATCTAATATGCAAATTCAGCAAAATTGCAAAGAAAAATACCAACACATTAAAATCAGTTATAATCCTACACATCAGCAATTAACAATACAAAAAGATAATTCCACTTATACAGCACCTAAGAGAAATACTTGGGAATAGATCTTCCTAAGGAAGTGATGAAAATTACAAGGCATTGAAGAAATTAAAGATGTAGGCTTGGCGCTTGTAGCACAGTGGTCAGGGCACCAGCTACATGCACCAAGGGTAGTGGGTTCAAACCTGGCCCAGACTAGCTAAACAATGACAACTGCAACAAAACAATATAGCCGGGCATTGTGGAGGGCACCTGTAGTCCCAGCTACTTGGGAGGCTGAGGCAAGAGAATTGCCTAAGACCCAAAGCTAGAGGTTGCTGTGAGCTGTGACACTACAGCACTCTACTAAGGGTGACATAGTGAGACTCTGTCTCAAAAAAAGAAAAAGAAAAAAGAAATTAAAGATGTAAATAAATGGGGTCATTTGTGTTCATGGGTAGGAGGATTTAACATTGTTAAAATGTCAACTGTAGGTTCACTTCAATCCCTATTAAGATTTCAATAGCCAGGTGGTGCCTGTGGCTCAGTGAGTAGGGCGCCAGCCGCATATACTGAGGGTGGTGGGTTTGAACCCAGTCCTAGCCAAACTGCAACAAAAAAATAGTTGGTCATTGTGGCAGGTTCCTGTAGTCCCAGCTACTTGGGAGGCTGAGGCAAGAGAATCGCCTAAGCCCAAGAGCTGGTGGTTGCTGTGAGCTGTGACACCACAGTAGTCTACTGAGGGGGATAAAGTGAGACTCTATCTCTTAAAAAAAAAAAGATTCCAACAGCCTTTCACAGATACAGCTAAGATAATCCTCAGACCGCAAACAGCCCCAAGTAGCCAAAACAATCTTGAAATAGAATAAAATTAGAGAATTATTTACATAACTACACTAATTAAAATATATGATAATGGCATAAAGGACAGATGTATTGGCCCAAAGAATTTTTTTTTTTTTTTTTTTTTTTTGAGATAGAGCCTCAAGCTGTCACCCTGGATAGAGTGTAACATCACAGCTCACAGCAACCTCCAATTCCTGGGCTCAAGCGAGTCTCCTGCCTCCGCCTCCCAAGTAGCTAGGACTACAGGGGCCTGCCACAATGCCCAGCCATTTTTTGGTTGCAGCCATAATTGTTGTTCGGCAGGCCCAGGCTGGATTTGAACCTGCCAGCTCAGGTGTACGTGGCTGGCACCTTACCTGTTGAGCCACAGGTGCCACGAGCCAGGCCCAAAGAATTTTGTGCACAGATATAAATACTTGAACATGTGCTCAAATTCATTCTTGAACAAGGTACCATGACCATTCAATACAGAAAAGTCTTTTCAACAAACAGTGCTAGGAAAGCAGAGCATCCACATGCAAAAGAATGTGTACCCTTACGTGGCTTACATCATTACCAACTACTAACTCAAAATGGTTCAAAGATCTAAATAAAATAAGTATACTGTACTACCCACTCACCCCAAAACTGGGCTGAATGGTTCTCATTATTCACCATATTAATGTTCTAAGGCCACCTCAAACACTGAATTAGTATATTTTGAGCCATGGCTTTTCTGGGAAATATAAGATTAGCTTTCTTCGAGTCTCTGGTCACATTGGCAAATGTTCAATATCATAACCTTGTTTTAATATTGTTTCTGTTAAATACCTTAACCTTAGTTTACATTGTTGATTCCCTAACATCAAAATCAAAGACAACAACACTATTAACTCATGACTGAACAAAGCTTATTGCCATTAGGTAACTTGTCCGAGGACCATTTTAGCCAGTAACATTAAGAAAAAGCACAGAAAACATGGCACTACATGGACCATGAAAAGGATACCTATTTAAGGTATGAGAGCTAAAACAGAAAGGCAAAGCAAACGGACAGGCATGGGGTTAACATCCATAATCCTAGCTCTATGGGCGGCTGAGGTGAGCGGATTGCTTGAACTCAGGAGTTTGAGACCAGCCTGAGTAAGAGTGAAAGCCCTTCTCTAAAAAATAGCTGGATATTGTGGCAGGCACCTGTAGTTCCTAGTACTTGGAAGGCTAAGGCAAAGAGGATCACATAAGCTCTAGAGTTTGAGATTGCTGTGAGCTTTGACACCACAGCACTCTACCAAGGACAACAAAGTGAGACACTGCCTTTAAAAAAAAAAAAAGGCACAGCATTACCTTGCTTGACTTCAACTGTGAACATGTTATTGGGTGTCCTCTGGCTATGGACAAATGGCAGAAAATGGTATGGCAAGTAGTTATTTGGGGTTCATAAATACATTTTAGTGGGTAGGTAAATATGTAAGGAAGGATTGAATAAATAATGAGGATCAACTGTACTGCACAAAATTAAGACAATAAAGGGTAAAGCATGTAAAAACTGTGGACTATTAACAATACACTTACCTTTCCGAGTAGTTTAACAAACAAAGGCCATAATTTTAACACGTAAGTCTCATTTTTACCCATAAAGAGCTTTTGGAGTTCTGAGATTAATTTCTGCAAACAAAAGCAAAATTATTTATCAAATAAACGCTTGGAATGGAAAAAAAACCCAGTATCAAAAACTAGAATTAAGTTTCAAAAATTGATTCCCTCAGCCAATTAACCCTTTTCATAATTAACAAAAATACCACCTTTAAAAACCCCAAAATACAAACTCCAAAGCACATAGCAAATCTGAAAGTTTGAGTAAATAAATATTTGAACATAAACCCCTTCTCTTACCATTAACACTTTACTATGCCTTGTAACACTGCAGTCTTACATTCCCCAGGCCTAAACACACTAGTACCAACTGTATTTAAAGCCACTCCCCACCATTCCCATCACTGCCTGGGCTCTGCCTGTCAGATGAGCAATAGCCTTAGATTCTCTTAGGAGCATGAATACTACTGTCAATTGTGCATACGAGGGATCTAGGTTGCATGCTCCTAATGAGAAACTAATGCCTGATAATCTGACGTGGAATTGAAGTGCTGATGCTAGAGCTAAGGAGAAACTACAAGTACAGATTATAATTAGCAGAGGTTTGACCGCACAGAGACCATATAATAAATCAATTGCTTTCAAATTTATACCAAAACCATTCTCTCCTATCCACCCAGGAAAGATTATCTTTCATGAAACTGGTCCCTGGTGCCAAAAAAGTTGGGACCACTGTTACAGTATCTGGCCATTTTACCATCTCTCTCTTTTTTTGGGGGGGGGGGGGCTGGGGCTAGGTTTGAACCCACCACCTCTGGCATTTGGGACCAGTGCCCTACTCCATTGAGCCACAGGCGCTGCCCATTCTACCATCTCTCATCTCTACCACCATATTTTTTTCTACCAATATCTTTACCCTAATAATTTCAGAATGTACATCCTTAACTAGAGTTCAAATAATAGTATATTAACCTCCTCACACTATTAACAGAAAAATACATTAATAGTTAAACACAGTGGCTCACACCTATAATGCTAGTTATCTGGGCTAAGGCGGAAGGATCACTTTAATCTCAGTTCAAGATCAGCCTAAGCAAGAGTGAGACCCCAGCTCTACTAAAAATACAAAAATTAGCTGGGTGTTATGGTGAGCACCTGTAGTCTCAACTACTCAGAAGGCTCAAGCAGAAGGATCACTTGAGCCCAGGAGTTAGAGGTTGCTATGAGATAGGTTGACATCATAGCACTCAAGCCTGGGGCAACAGAATTACACCCTTTCTCAAAGAAAAATACATTAATAGTTTAACGGCCAACAGACATCTGAGAATATTTTATCTCAATTTTATAAGGATTTTTTGGCTTGGCGCCCATAGCTCAGTGAGTAGGGTGCCAGCTGGGTTCTAACCTGCTAAACAACAATAACTACTGCAACCAAAAAACAGCTGGGCGTCATGGCAGGCACCTGTAGTCCCAGCTATTCAGGAGGCTGAGACAAGAGAATTGCTTTAGCCCAAGAATTTGAGATTACTGTAAGCTGTGATGCCATAGCATTCTACCAAGGGCGACATAGTGAGACTCTGTTTCAAAAAAATATTATAAGGATTTTAAATAAGATATTAAAAATGAATAAACTCATCAGAATAAAACAATCCGTAAACAACTTGGAGCATAACTTGCAATTACATTCTCAACATTACCAAGAGGCCTCTCAAATTTAAAATACAAATAAAACCCCAGGTTCTTTTAGAATCTGAAAGGTTCCCTCATTGCCTGGATTACTGCAGTTATCTCCTAACTGGTCTCCCTGCTCCTACTCAAGCATGACCCCACTCCCAGTCTATCCTCAATATAAGAGACCAATACAGCCAGTGTTTCCCTTAAAACCCAAGTCATTATATATTGCTCCTAGGCTCAAAACCTTCAAATATAGCTTTCCACATAACCTAGACCAATAACCAAATCCTTACAATGGCCACCCCAAGGACCCATGTGATTGGGCCCTCTCTTCCTTTGACATAGTCTTCTGTTCCTCTCACTGTCATTCACTCCGATACTACGCTAACATCCGCAATATTTCCTGTGTACACCAACTAGGTACACAAACCTAGGAGCAGGGGCTGTTCAGAGTTTTTGCATGTTCAGAGCTTATCCCACATTATCCACACAGCTATTGCCTGTACTGTTTTCCAATCACTATTCACATGTCCTATTCTTGTAGTTGATCTGATTTTTAGAGTAGATAAATACTCATATTCTACTTCCCTGTCTACTTCACCATTCCTCTCTGATGGCACCCTCTATCCAGTCCTACCTGCTGGCCATAATGCATCACAGACTTTATTTTTTCTCCCACTAGAAAATAAGCTCCACAAGCTCCTTGTATTCACTGACATATTCAGAGCGCTTGGAACGCACTTAAAAGGTGCTCAAAGGCCAGAAAACCTAAAACCTGAGGCAAGTAATAAGCAGGCAATTGTACAGACTAAGTTAAGGTGATGTGCATATTACATTTCTTCCTACTGGGCTAATATGATAACTCAGACAGCATTTAATCAATTAATGTTCCCCCCTTTTCAGAAATATAATCCCAATTAAGCAAGCGGAGGGAGCTGATAAAAAGGAAAAAAAAAAGGAATTAATCTCTTTCTAGGCCCCATTCACTGGCAATGGGGTAAAATGCCTTCAATAATAATAAACAAACAGCTCTCTTCTTCTTGGTTATGTAGCAGTAGTATATTAACTTAAGCAATTTTTTCCCCTGTATCACAAGATTATCAAGTTATTAAGAAATTCTTTAATTCAAAGCTAAACTTCTAGATCATAGAAGTCATACTAATACAAGCCCAGACTGCATTTTAAGCTTAGCACAAGACCCTCTGATTAAGTACCCAGAAAATCCTTAGATTAATACTTACAGTACTCATAAGCTGCTCCGTAATAGATGCTATTTCTTGCTGTTTCTGAAGCAACAATGGCATTCCCATCTCCAGAGCAGTTGCTCCTCGCAAATGTACCTTTTGGGCTGAATGAACCACTAATGGTATGACCAGTTTTGCCCACCTCACTGACTCTTCTCCCATTTGAACTGGAGCTTGCTCAATTAGTCTATCATAGAGAAATCAACAAACAGGCAGTGATTTCACTACGAGGAAAGTAAGTGACATATGAAGTATGCACAGCATGGCCCATTTGCCTTAGAATATATCCACATGTGAGAAACTAAATATGTACTTGCTATTTTGTATATCTCTGTATTGTTTTTATAAATTAAAAAAATAAGAGCATGTTTGGCAGTGCCTGTGGCTCAGTGGGTAGGGCACCAGCCCCATATACCAAGAGTGGTGGGTTCAAACCCAGCTCCAGCCACTCAGGAGGCTAAGGCAAAAGAATTGCCTAAGCCCAAGAGCTGGACGTTGCTGTGAGCTATGACGCCATGATACTGTACCGAGGGAGACAAAGTGAAACTCTATCTCTATTAAAAAAAAAAAAAAAAAACAAACAGGAGAAGACAATTTTCTTTTCCTTGCTAGGCACTAAAACTGCCTTCCCAAAGTACCCCACTTATAGCCCATTTATGAATTCATACAATTTTTTTTAAACCCTTACAAAAGCTTTAACAAAGATTTTTTAAATGACATGTTATCAGTAGGAACATAATCATGTTTATTTTTAAAACCATACTAGCAACTTATATCTTCTTGCTATTGTTTTTTGACTTGTGGTATAAAATGCAGTCCCCTCTTTTAACACCTCAAATTTAAATCCAAAAAGTCCATTCCTTGAACTAAATTCCAGTTTATATAACATCCAAATGCATACCTTATGATAACATTTAGTGCTTCAAAATCAACAACAGCAGAATGCATTTCTCCTTTATTAAATAGTATTTCTAATGAATCTATAATACTGGGTACCTAAAAGACAGACCAAATAAATACAAATTAAATAAGCTTGAAGTGTTTTTATTGGTATATAGTTAAGAGGATATATACAAAACTATACTTACCATTTTGCTAACAACTTCAGTAGGAAATGTCTGCTTAGAAATCACCCAAAGTGCCCTGGTACGGACATTTTTATCTGGACTCTTAACAATATCATTCAATTTTGAAAGCAGTTCTTTAATATTTGCCTCTGAAAAATAAGCAGTTTTCATTTTAATTGTGCAGAACAGTTTATACTCTTTAAAATCCCGAAATATGAACGTACAGAAAAACAATATACTCTTCAATTATAAAATCAAAAACACATCCAAAGATAATCAATTATAAAATCAAATGCATATCCAAAGAGAAGGACCAAAGAACCACTGCTGATATCAAAACTTCCCCAAAGCATAAAATTCAGATTAGAGGGGAAGGTATATTCAGAAAAAATAAATAGCAGACTCAAAATAACAAATAGGTTTTTGTGTAACTCAAATAACTTACAGGTTTCATTGGTAGGTTTGAACACAAGAGATGATTTTTGGCAAGGTGCTATAAATTCTGCATCTCTGCTCTAAAATAAACTATACCTGTCTTTTAGGTAGCTAACACTTCCATATGTATATTTTAAAAAGCAATAACTTTTCTCTCAATAAAAAGATGGTAACAACTTTCTGAAATCATTATTATCTATTTCTAATTTCTCCTCTCTAAAGATCATTCCTAGGTTTCCTTTACAAGAGCCAACTACTAACTACAAAGAGCTGAGAAGACTCAAAACTTCAAAAGCACCAGGTACTATGCTTTCATTACCACTTTTTGTTACAAATTATCTCACATTTACACTATGTACAAGAACTTTTTTTCTTTCTTCTTTTTTTTTTTGTACTGTCAGAGTCTCAGTCTTCCTCAGGCTGGTCTTGAACTTCTGATCTCAAGCAATCCTACCTCCACACTCAGCATTAAAGAACTTTTCAATTCAGCATGTTGCTCACTGCATATGTCTGAATAAAAGTTTCCATTTTCACTGCCTTTTAAAAGATCTTTATTTTTTAAAACAAATTTTATATATCAGAGTTACTGTTATGTCTAGTTGATCATGATAATCTAAGCATTATTTTTTCTAAAGCAAATTCCAAACTATTAGTTATGAGACTAATCCAGAGGTAACAGTATTTTTTATCAGTATCAAACTGTTTATACTTTAAGCTTAAGACTTTATATATATATATATCCTAAAAATATTAAGTCATAATAAATTGATCTACCTGATAATTCTGAAGTAATTTTGGGATTATATAAACAAAACCCCAAGGCTTGTAGGGCAGCACTACTCAGCTCCGAGTTTTGATTAGAAATGTGAGTCTACAAAAACAAAATTACATTTATTATAAACAAGTATAAATATAAATCAATTTTTAGAAAGTAAAGGCTTATTATGTTAAAACTAGCATACTCATCACATTTTAATCTGATCAAAAATCTTTTTGAGAGTAAGCCAAAAGGAATGTAAGAACAGAAGCCATGAATACAGCTTGGCAAAAAAAAAGAAGGAACTAGATAGAGATCAACTCAATGAAGATACAGGACACCTTTACACTTGTGAAAGCAAAGAAAAGAAGATAAAAGATGCTAAAGATACTAGGAAGGAAAAATGCCCTATTCGAAGAGTAAGCAAAAGACTCAAATGCATAAGATGACATTAGCTTTAGAGTGCAGCGTGCTGACCTCTCTTCCTCTCCTTCTGCGACTGGGAGAGGGAAGAGGCTGGAATGTAACATTTACTAAATATCTAGTATTTGCTAGCTTTAAACATGTCAATATTAAAGTAAATTTTTTTTTTTTTTGGACACAGAGTTTCAAGCTGTCGCCCTGGGTAGAGTGCCAAGGTGTCACAGCTTATAGCAACCTCAAACTCTTAGACTTAAGTGATTTTCTTGCCTCAGCCTCCCAAGAAGCTGGGAATACAGGTGCCCACCATAATGTCCGGCTATTTTTTTTGTTGCAGATGTCATTGTTTAGCTGGCCAGGGCCAGATTCGAACCTGTCAGCCTCAGTGTACATGGTCAGCGCCTACCCACTGAGCTATGGCCTACTTTAGATATAAGGAAATCATAATATATGTCAATCTAGAATCCAAAGCTCAATCCATACCATGGATATAAAAGCCTAAACCTGGCTCGGTGCCTGTGGCTCAGTGGGCTAAGGCGCCAGCCACATACACCTAAGCTGGCGTGTTCGAATCCAGCCTGGGCCTGCCAAACAACAATGATGGCTGCAACCTAAAAAAAAAAAAAATGGCCGGGCGTTGTGGCAGGCGCCTGTAGTCCGAGCTACTTGGGAGGTGGAGGCAAGAGACTCGCTTGAGCCCAGGAATTGGAGGTTGCTGTGAGCTGGGATGCCACAGCACTCTATCCAGGGTGAAAGCTTTAGGCTCTGTCTCAAAAAAAAAAAAAAAAAAAAAACCCTAAACCTGTCAAATGGAGTCTCCACATATCCTTTGATATTTATTTGTAACTGTGCCTTTTTTTTTTTTTGAGATGTAACTTCAAGCTGTCACCCTGGGTAGAGTGCTGTGGCATCACATCTCACAGCAACCTCCAACTCCTGGGTTCAGCGAGTCTCCTGTCTCCGCCTCCCAAGACGTGCCACTTGTGTGCACCTGCCACAATATCCAGCTATTTTTTGGTGGTAGCTGGCACTGTTGTTTGGCGGACCCAGACTGGATTCGAACCTGGCAGCTTAGGTTTATGCGGCCACTGCCTTAGCTACTTAACCCACAGGTGCCAAGCCCCTGTGCCCTCTTTATTCATACCATTTTCTACTCCAAAGTTATTTATCTTTAAAATCCCCCATATCTCTTTGAATCAAATATCCAAGGAATCTCTAATTGTTATTCTTGAACAAGGAGAATAGCAAATGCTAGTAGTTAAACACTCCAGTACACACTTCCGTGGGGCACTCCAAAACCAAACCAAAAAAAACAAAAATGCTCAGGTTTAAGAGATATAGTATAGCAACCAGTTAAGGTTCAGGACTTTTGAGAGCTATTACTGTATCTCCTGGAACACATCACACATTTGTGAAAGGTATATGCTTGAAAGTATTCCTCAAAAGTGTTATGTTTTGGGGCAGCGCCTGTGGCTCAAAGGAGTAGGGCGCCAGTCCCATATGCCAGAGGTGGTGGGTTCAAACCCAGCCCCAGCCAAAAAACGCAAAAAAAAAGCGTTATGTTTTGGCCAGGAGCAGTGGCTCATGCCTGTAATCCTAGCTCTCTAGGAGGCTGTGGAGGGAGGAACCCTTGAGCTTAGTAGTTTGAGACCATCCCGAGCCAAAGAGAGATCCTGTCTCCACTAAAAATAAACTAACTGGGCATTGTGTGGGGTACCTGTAGTATCAGCTACTTGAGAGGCTGAGACAGAATTGTTTGAACCCCAGGAGTTTGATGTTACTGTGAGCTAGATTGAGGCAAGGAAGTCAGGCCCAGGGCAACAAAGTGAAACTCTGTCTCAAAGAAAGAAAGAAAGAAAAGGTGACAGGAGCTCAGCTCCCTTAGCTCAGCAGCTAGGGCACATACACCAGAGCTGGTGGGTTCAAATTCAGCTCTGGCCTGCCAAACAATGACAACTGCAACCAAACAAATGCCAGGCAGCACCTGTAGTCCCAGCTACTTGGGAGGCTGAGGCAAGAGAATTACTTAACCCCAAGCATTCAAGGTTGCTATGAACTGTGACTCCACAGTAGTCTAATAAGAGGGACATAGTGAAAGAAAAGGTGATACGTTTTATCCTCCTTTCTTTTTTTTTTTTGAGACAAAATCTCATTCTATGCCATGGATAGAGTGCCATGGCATCATCATAGCTCAGAGCAACCTCAAACTCTTAGGTTCAAGTGATCCTCTTACCTCAGCCTCCAGAGTAGCTGGACTATAGGGGCCCACCACAAAGCTCAGCTAGTTTTTCTATTTTCAGCAGAGACAACGTCTCACTCTTGCTAAGTCTGGTCTCCAGCCCCTAAGCTCAAGTTATCCTCCTGCCTCAGCCTCCTAGACTGCAAGGATTACAGGCTTGAGCCACTTCACCCAGCCTGTTTTAATTTCAAAAAATGTAAGCATTCCTAGATATAATCCCACCTGAATTCCAAACAGCAACATGGAATTATACTTCATTTTACCTAGTGCGCTTCCTGTTCTGAATGCCAGTTATCTTTTTATTGCTTATTTGCCTGGAAAACTCTTGTTTATTCTATTATTGATCTCCCATGTAAATTCAAATAATCATCAACAACTTTAGTTACAAACTCTACATACAACAGTTCATACAACTTGACTCAAAATCCATGCACTAGATTTCTTGATACTACAAATGGTATACATATGAAGATGCATGTCTTCATGACATCATATTGCTGGAATATAATTAAGAAAATGGGATAATAAACAATGCCATTGATATTATTTAATAATATCATTAAGTAACCACCAAATAAAGTGTGCTCAAATGAACACAAACTGTTAACAATTATGACAATACTTAACAGTAAACAGTATCTCAAATGTTTTAATCATACTAAAATGTACAATACTTGTTTTAAAAGCACAAAAATAAAGACATAAAAAAACTCAAAGGGACCTTGGAGATTTCAATCTTCTCATTCTAAAATCAAGAAAATTGAAAAGTTAGGTATTAAGGAAAGTAGCAAAGCCGGAGTAGTCAAGTTGCTATGGAGCAAGCGATCAAAGTAAGGATAAAAACCTAGGTCCTTAGTTTAGTGTTAAACTATACCATCTCTCTTAAAAACAAGCAAAAAAATGTAACATAACAATGGCTGTGGGCTCGGTGCCCATGGCACAATGGGCTAAGGTGCCAGCCATGTACACCTGAGCTGGCAGGTTCGAATCCAGCTTGGGCCTGCCAAACAACAATGGTGGCTGCAACCAAAAAATGGCCGGGTGTTGTGGCGGGCACCTGTAGTCCCAGCTACTTGGGAGGCGGAGGCAAGAGACTTGCTTGAGCCCAGGAATTGGAGGTTGCTGTGAGCTGTGATGCCACATTACTGTATCCAGGGTCAC
>CAUYON010108084.1:0-30709 GCA_963573935.1 Arctocebus calabarensis
GCAATGCAATCTACTGGGGAAGCTGGGCCAGAGGAGTCCTTGAATCCCGGAGGTGAAGCTGCAGTGAGCTGTGATTACACCACTACCCTCCAGCCAGGTCAACAAAGAGATCTGAGAGAATTAAAACTGCCATTACATTAATTAATGTGCTTTTCCAAAAACAAGAGGGGAGAGGTATTTATACCAATATATTGGGGGTTTTTTGTTTGTTTTTTTTGACATAGAGTCTCAAGCTGTTGCACTGGGTAGAGTGCCATGGCATCATAGTTAATAGCAACCTCCAACTCTTGGGTTCAAGCAATCCTCTTGCCTCAGTTTTTCTATTTTTAGTAGAGATGGGCTCTCACTTTTGCTCTCGAATTCATGAACTCAAGCAGTCCCCCTGCTTCAGCCTCCCAGAGTGCTAGGATTATAGGTGCGAGCCACTGTGCCTAGCCTAATATATTGGGTTTTAACACTAATGAATAATAACATAAGCTAGTCTTCATTTTGAGTTTTTTTTCTTTTAAAGATTTTATTTTCCCATTTGTAGAGTAACATTATTGTAAAACCCACAGTTATTGCAATACCTGCATTGCTTAAAAGCATTCCTAAGAATTTTGTTAAAGCATATTTTTAAAAAACTGAACCAAAATAACGTACATTTCTGAACAATGTATCATTAAAGTCCACTTAATGTCCTCTGAATAAATCAATGTGATGTTACAATAATATACATGATCTGATTCTTATCCTAAAGGCTTCGCTGACCATGTATGATAGCCAAGACAGATCCAACTGCCTTTAATATCAGACTGCAGAGATAGTTATGATCCTAAACAAAAGGAGTAGGAAAAGCTTTACATACAGGACAGGAATCTGACAGTTGAGCTATTTGCAGCATCTGTTTGGCGAGGCCATCCTTCTTCTTCAACCCCAGAGTCATACTCCTCTTCAGAGGATTCTTTTGTTGGAGCCTGAATGTATCCTGGTTCCTTTTTTCCTTCTACTACTTCTTTGTCAGCCTCCCCACAAACGATATCAGAATTAGGGACTTCAAACATTGGTTCTAGTAACAGCTTTTCCATTATAGACCAAAGGCCTCGTGCACCTGTTTTTCGTTCTAGTGCCAATCTGGCTATAGCTTTCAAAGCATCCTCAATAACATTCAGCTCACACTTATCCATGCTGAATAAGGCCTGGTACTGAGGAATAACACCATTACGTGGCTCGGTCAGTATTTGTACAAGTGTTTTCTCATCTACGCTATACAAAGGAACTACCACAGGCAACCGTCCCACAAACTCAGGAATCATGCCAAATTCAATGACATCTCTGGCTTCCATGTGACGTAATAATCGATCTTTTTCTTCAATGTCTTGATGAGTATTTGATTCTCCACTTCGATTAGCAAGGTCTGCAGCAGCTGCAGCCCTTCTGCCTTTCCCCAGATTAGAAGGTGTTCCAAATCCAAGATACTTTTCATTTTTCCTCCTGCTTATGATTCTGTCTAAACCATTGAAAGCACCAGATGCAACAAACAGAATGTTTGTTGTGTCAACTTGTACTGTTTCTCCATGTAGCTTTCGGGAATTTTTTTCCTGGAAATGTAGGCGCCCGCCACAACGCCCAGCCATTTTTTGGTTGCAGCCGTCGTTGTTGTTTGGCGGGTCTGGGCTGGATTCAAACCCGCCAGCTCAGGTGTACATGGCTGGTGCCTTAGCCCGTTGAGCCACAGGTGCCAAGCCTTCATTTTGAGTTTTAAGATCTGCAAACCTGCTGACTTTGTCAAGTTGGTCTTTTTCTAATCTGTTAAATAGACACTCCAGCTGTGTTTGTTCATTTTTCCTCATGGTTGATCAAACACCACATTTTATTAACCTGAATTTTGATAATGTTCTTTAACTTAAAACCACAGACACACAGGAAACACCTTGGACACAAGATGCAACGTCTTCAGAGACTCATCAGCTTCTGCTTCTGGGTGCACTCTGAGAACTGATTGTGTCTTTGTTTCTTTGAAGCCATCCGTAGTGGCCATGCGGTTGAAAAAATTGTAAATTTAAATGAAAACTCCCTGGTTCGGTGCCTGTAGCTTGATGGTTAGAGTGCCAGCCATATACACCAGGGCTGGCAGGTTCAAACCCAGCCCCGGCCTGCTAAACAACAATGACAACTACAACAAAAAAATAGCCAGGCATTGTGGTGGGCTCCTATAGTTCCAGCTACTTGGGAGGCTGAAGCAAGAGAATCACTTAAGCCCAAGAGTTTGAGGTTGCTGTGAACTGTGACATCACAGCACTTTACTGAGGATAACAAAGTGAGACTGTTTCAAAAAAAAAAAAGAAAACTCCATATGGCCATGTGGATTGATCGTGGGAGAAAGTCTCAGGTGTGGTTACTGTCCTGTTTTGCTGTTGAGTTGAGGGGGCACAAATTTCCCCAGGTTTGGAAATGCACATTGCACCCAAGTTCCAGGCACTCTCCCCCAAAACAGTGTGCATCTGGTTTCCGCATAGAGTGGACAAGTGTGTCATGTAAAACTTGCCTCCGCATCTGAAAACCACAGTCACTCCAATGACTGGTCAGCGCTTAACACCAACAGAATTACTTAGGACTGCCAGCATGCAGCAAATGAGCTTTCAGTGAATTTTGTTACTTCAAGTCTACTGTTTGCTCTCTGATTTGCAGGAGAAGCTGAGGTCGGGGGATATGAGTTGTGTGGCTGACTATGGCCCGGCAGTGTGCTACAGAGTTGGCAGAAAGGCCAAGCACTCCAGGACTGGCCAGGAGTCTGTATGAAGAACAGGTGGCACCACAGCCCTGCCTCAGCCAGCACCTCCTTGATCATACAGCAGGCAAGAGGTGGCAAATCTTGGGCCCGTTGGCCTCACAGATACTGAGCTCAGTCCTTCCCTGTGGCTCCCACAAAGTAGGGAGTCAAGGGGCTACATGTTGCTCTTTGGGATATGGGACAAAAGGGTCCTGTCCCACCCAATCACCCTGTAGTGGAGCTGACGTTGGCAAATCCTGCCAAATCCAGGAGTCGCTCCACTCAGCAACCCTCTGCAGGGCACAGACAGCCAGGGACTACCAGGAGCTCAAGAAAAGACAGAATCCCACGCCTAGGGAGGAGAGGTGCAGGAAAGAGAAGAACTCATGGAAAACTAAGTTAGTCATCTCAGAGGAAAAAGAAGAATTTGTGAAACAGAATACTATAAAATTCAGTGATGTAAAAGGAATATATAGAGGGAGAGCTTAGAAATTATAAATATAATTATATTTGTATAATTATAAATTTGTAATTATGAAATTATGAATGTGGGCTGGGCACAGTGGCTCATGCCTGTAATCCCAGCACGCTGAGAGGCTGAAGCAGAAGGATTGCTTGAGCTCAGGAATTCAGGAAAAGCCTGAGCAAGGGCAAGACCCCTACTCTACTAAAAATAGAAAAATTAGTCAGCCATTATGACAATTGCCTGTAATCCTGCTACTCAGGAGGCTGAGGCAGGAGGATCACTTGAGCCCAGAAGTTTGAGGTTGCTGTAAGTTAAAATGATGCCACGTCACTCTATTTGGGGCAACAGAGTGAGACTGTCTCAAACAAATAAATAAATAAAAAGAAAGAAAGGGAGTTTAAAAATAGAAAAAAGGGGCAGCACCAGTAGTTCAGTGGGTAGAGCGCCGGCCACATACACCAAGGCTAGAAGGTTTGAACCCAGCCCAGGCCAGCTAAAATACAATGACAACTACAACAAAAAAATAGCCAGTGTCTGGCGACGCCTGTGGCTCAGCGAGTAGGGTGCCGGCCCTATATACCGAAGGTGGCGGGTTTAAACCCAGCCTCGGCTGAACTGCAAAACAAAAAAAATAGCCAGGCTTGGTGGTGGGCGCCTATAGTCCCAGCTACTCAGGAGGCTGAGGCAAGAGAATCACCTAAGCCTAGGAGTTGGAGGTTGCAGTCAGCTGTGTGACGCAACCACACTCTACTGAGGGCAATACAGTGAGACTCTGTCTCTACAAAAAAAAAAAAAAAAAATTGCTAGTGTTGTGTGGCAGGTGCCTGTGGTCCCAGCTACTTGGGAGGCTGAGGCAGGAGAATCGCTTAAACCCAGAAGTTTGAGGTTGTTGTGAGCTGTGACACCATGGCACTCTACCTAGTGTAACATAGTGAGACTCTGTCTCAAAAAAAAAAAAAAAGAATAGAAAAGAGGTGGGGCATGGTGGCTCACACCTGTAAACCTAGCACTCTGGGAGGCCAAGGCAGGAGGATCACTTGGTCTTGGAATTTGAGATCACAGTAAGCTGTGATGGTATCTGCTGGAAAAAGCAAGCTCCCGTCTAAAAAAAAAAAAAAAAAAAAAGTAACATTAGAGTTTCATCCAGGAATCCAAAAATCTTAGTGGGAAGAATTCCAAAAGAGGGATTATTCCCTCTTTTTGTATTAAAGGGTGTCTTTGTTTTGTGCTGCACCACAGACTACTGAGACTGGGTAATTTATTTTTATTTTATTTATTTATTTATTGAGACAGAGCCTCAAGCTGTCACCCTGGATAGAGTGCTACGGCATTACAGCTCACCGCAACCTCCAATTCCTGGGCTCAAGCGTTTCTCCTGCCTCCGCCTCCCAAGTAGCTGGGACTACAGGCGCCTGTCACACGCCCGGTAATTTTTTTTTTTTTTTTTTTTTTTTGGTTGCAGCCGTCATTGTTGTTTGGCCGGCCAAGGCTGGATTCGAACCTGCCAGCTCAGGTGTACGTGGCTGGCACCTTAGCCCGTTGAGCCACAGGCGCCGAGCCTTTTATGACTTTTATTTAAAACATTGACCCTTGGGTGACACCTGTGGCTCAGCAAGTATACCAGGGCGCCAGCCCCATATACCAAGGGTGGTGGATTTGAACCCAGCCCCAGCCAAACTGCAACAAAAAAATAGTCGGGTATTGTGGCGGGTGCCTGTAATCCCAGCTACGAGGGAGGCTGAGGCAAGAGAATTGCTTAAGCCCAGGAGTTGGAGGTTGCTGTGAGCTGTGTGACGCCATTGCACTCTACCAAGGGCGACAAAGTAGACTCTGTCTCAAAAATAAATAAATATGACTTGGTGCCTGTGGCTCAATGGGCTAAGGCGCCAGCCACGTACACCTCAGCTGGCGAGCTCGAATCCAGCCTGGGCCTGCCAAGCAAAAATGATGGCTGCAACCAAAAAATAGCCGGGCGTTGTGGCGGGCACCTGTAGTCCCAGCTACTTGGGAGGCAGAGGCAGGAGACTCGCTTGAGCCCAGGAGTTGGAAGTTGCTGAGAGCTGTGATGCTACTGGTGACAGCTTGAGACTTTGTCTCAATAAATAAATAAATAAATAAATACTCATCAAGTAGGGCACTGGCCCCATATACTGAAGGTGGCAGGTTCAAACCCAGCCTTGGCCGAATTGCAAAAACAGAAAAATATCTGGGAGTTGTGGTGGGCACCTGTAGTCCCAGCTACTCGGGAGGCTGAGGCAAGAGAATCGCCTAAGCCCAGGAGTTGGAGGTTGCTGTTGCTGTGAGCTGTGTGACGCCACGGCACTCTACCGAGGGGGGCAATAAAGTGAGACGCTGTCTCTATAAAAAATAAATAAATAAATAAGGGCAGCACCTGTGGCTGAGAGTAGTAGGGCGCCAGCCCCATATGCTGGAGGTGGTGGATTCAAACCCAGCCTCAGCCAAAAACTGCAAAAAGAAAAATAAAAAGCCAAACATAAGCAGTGCCTGTGGCTCATCGAGTAGGGCGCCAGCCCCATATACTGAGCATGGCGGGTTCAAACCTGGCCCTGGCTGAACTGTAACAACAACAAAAAATATCTGGGCATTGTGGTGGGTGCCTATAGTCCCAGCTGCTCAGGAGGCTGAGGCAAGAGAATTGCCTAAGCCCAGGAGTTGGACGTTGCTGTGAGCTGTGATGCCATGGAACTCTACTGAGGGTGATAAAGTGAAACTCTGTCTCTACAAAAAATAAATAAATAAATAAATAAATAAAAATAAAACATTGACCTTAACTTAAATGTTTTGTTTTCCAGATTTAAGAAAATGTTCTCTCATAAGCTATATACAGGCTACAACAATCTGGTAAAGTACACTTTTGTGAACAAAGATAGGACCATTTGCTTTTTCTTCCGTCTCGATTCCTCCAAAATCAGAAAGTACTTATGAGTATTCTTCTTACTTTTTTTTCTTCTTTCCTAGTGTCTTTTTCTGAAAAGAAACTTACGATTGTTATTTTGGAGACAGTATCTCTATGTTACCCAGGCTGGTCTCAAACTCCTATACGTAAGCAATCCTCCTTCCTCGGCTTCCCAAAGTGCTGGAATTTCAGGCATGAGCCGCCCCATCCCATTGTGCCCAAGACCTTGTATTTCTTTTCAGTTTTAACTCTCCCCATCTTTTTTTCAGTCTCGAATGAGGTTAGGGTTAAATTTTAACATTTTCATTAGGGCGGTTTGAATTGTTTAAGAAAAACAATCTCCACATGGCCTTGAGTTAGCAAATCTTTCTTCATTGCCATTGACGTCAGTGTGAACTGGGAATAATTCTTGCAGGGCTTTTTGTTTTCTTTTTGTTTTTTTCTTTGGCTTCTCTGTGGCAGAAAAAGCAAACATTTTTCTTTCTTTTTTTTTTTTTTTTCAGTTTTTGGCCAAGGCAGGGTTTGAACCTGCCACGTCTGGCATATGGGGCCAGTGCCCTACTCTTTTGAGCCGCAGGTGCCGCCCTAAACTTGTTTGTGTGTGTGTGTGTGTAGACATAGAGTCTCATTTTATCGCCCTCGGTAGAGTGCCGTGCTGTCACACAGCTCACAGCAACCTCCAACTCCTGGGGAAAAGCAAACTTTTTATTCTAGATAGAGAGACCTTATATTATTTGAGCTCAAGACATTGTCCAGTTTGAGAGCCAGAATTTTTTTTTTTTGTAGAGACAGAGTCTCACTTTATCACCCTCGGTATAGTGCTGTGCTATCACAACTCACAGCAATCTCCAACTCCTGAGCTTAGGCGATTCTCTTGCCTCAGCCTCCTGAGTAGCTGGGACTACTGGCGTCCACCACAATGCCCAGCTATTTTTTTGTTGCAGTTTGGTCGGGGCTGGGTTGGAACCGCCACCTCTGTATAGGGGGCTGACGCCCCCAAGAGCCAAAATCTTATAAATATTTATCTAGCTTTTTCTTTTACATTATTACTTTTTCTTTCTTTTTTTTTTTTGAGACAGAGACTCAAGCTGTCACACTGGATAGAGTGCCGTGGCATCACAGCTCACAGCAACCTCCAATTCCTGAGCTCAAGGGAGTCTCCTGCCTCTGCCTCCCAAGTAGCTGGGACTGCAGGCGCCCACCACAACACCCAGCCATTTTTTTGGTTGCAGCTGTCATTGTTGTTTGGCGGGCCTGGGCTAGATTCAAATCTCCAGCTCAGGTGTACGTGGCTGGCGCCTTAGCCCGTTGAGCCACAGGCACTGAGCCTACATTATTACTTTTTCAATTAAGTGTTCCTCCATTGTATATAATTGTTAGTCAAAACTTAAATTTAGAGAGATAAACTGAAACTTATCAAACTACATCTTAGAAAACTACATCTTAACCCAAAATGACCATTTGAGCTCAATGGGCATGTCAATTTTCCTTTACAGAATTTTGCTCATCAGATTAAAAATGTACATAAGAATGTGCCATAATATGTAGCCAGCCAGAATCCCAGAAAACCCGGCATGCCTTAATGTTTGAGAATCTATTCATTATTACTATCCTAAGAGCAAAGAATATCCTATAAATCTTATCAGGAAATGTCAGGAGTTTAAACCAATGTTTTAGATGGTGGTGACCTCCCTCCTTGCTTTTATTTATTTATTTTTTATTTTGCATTTTTTCAGTTTTTGGGTGGGGCTGGGTTTGAACCCACCATCTCCGGTATATGGAGCCAGCACCCTACTCCTTTGAGCCACAGGCACCGCCCCTTCTTTGCTTTTAATTGGCCATTATGCACTCACCATTTACAATGTTCATTTTTGCTCTTGGAAAATGTTCAGAAATAAGCAAGGAAAAGAGTTAAACCAAATTAAAAGAGACCAGGATGGCTGATGTGGTGGCTCATGCCTGTAATCCCAGGACTCTGGCAGGCCGAGATGGATTGCCTGAGCTCAGGACTTCGAGACCAGCCTGAGCAAGAGTGAGAGACCTCATTGCTACTAAAAAAATTAACCAGTTGTCTTGGTGCATGCCTGTAGTCACAGCTACTCAGGGGGCTGAGGCAAGAGGATCTCTTGATCCCTAGAGTCTGAGGTTGCTGTGAGCTGCGATGCCACTAGGTCAGGCCAGTTCCTCACTGGTGCTGTCTCTGAGCCATCACCTCTAGGCACTTGAAGGAGACCAGTCCCTGGAGGTAGTGACCCTGGGGCCTTAGGGAAGTAGGGCGGGAGGTTTTGAGTGAGCCTGTGGCCTGTGGGGGGGCTGGGCTGGGCTGGAGGCATTCAATGCCATGGCACTCTACCAAGGGCAACAAAATGAGACTCTGTCTGAACAAAAGCACAACTAGCCAGATGTGTATACACCTATAGTCCCAGCTACTCAGGAGGCTGAGGCAGGAGGGTTGCTTGAGCCCAGGAGGAGGAGGCTGCAGTGAGCTGTGGTGACATCAGTGCACTCCCGCCTGAGTGACAGAGTGAGACACTGTCTCAAAAAAAGATTTTTTAAAGTAATCAGGCAGATCAAAGAAAATGTTAAACTAAGCATGCAAACCAGAAAAGACATACCTCATGGATAGGCTGTAAATTCTATGGAAACCAAGAGTACTCAATCCAGAAAGATGCTTGTCTTTATAACAGAAAGGATTAACCAGAACAGACAAAACGTCTTTTATTGTCCCAGAAGAAATATACAGCTCTTCATTAAGGGGTCCTATCCAAACCAGATCCCAAATAATATCAAAAAAGCGTGTACGGAAAGGAGTAAGACTGAGTCTGAGAGAAGACTCACCAGGACAGAAGAGGCAAGCTCTGGAACTGGAGCAGGGTGCAGGCACGTCTACATACCAGTTTCAAAACCCCCAATTCCGTCTGTTAGGGATACTTTTTCAGATCCCACTTCTGACACCATATACGATACATCAACCTAAATGATAAACACAGTGAAACCCTCTAAAAGAAATTTATTTTGGGCCAGGCTTGGTGGCTCATGTGTGTAATCCTAGGAGGCTGAGGTGGGTGGATAGCTTGAGCTCACAAATTTGAGACCAGCTTGAGCAAAAACGAGACCCCATGTCTACTAAAAATAGAAAAACTGGCTCAGTGCCTGTGGCTCAGCAGGCTAAGGTGCCGACCACGTACACCTGAGATGGCGGGTTCGAATCCAGCCCAGGCCGCCAACAATAATGATGGCTGCAACCAAAAAATGGCCAGGCGTTGTGGCGGGCACCTGTAGTCCCAGCTACTTGGGAAGCGGAGGCAGGAGACTCGCTTGAGCCCAGGAATTGGAGGTTGCTGTGAGCTGTGATGCCACAGCACTCTATCCAGGGTGACAGCTTGAGGCTCTGTCTCAAAAAAAAAAAAAAAAGAAAAACTGAGGCAAGAGGATTGCTTGAGCCTGGGTTGGAGGTTGCTGTGAGCTATGACATCATAGCACTCTACTGAGGGCGATAAAGTGAGACTTTGTCTCTACAAAAAAAAAAAAAAAAGACTCTGTCTCAGAAAAGAAAAGAAAAAGAAAAACGAGTCGGGTCTGCTGAGAGTGAGGGCCCCGGACCGCCGCCATCGTCCCCACTGCACCTGTTCCGGCCCCTGGCGACGTGAGCTGGTGGAGGCAGCGGTGCCCCCTGGCCCGGGATTGAGAGGCGCGGCAGGTGCCTGTGAAGCGGGCGGTGCTGGGGGCCGGCAGGGTGGAGGAAAGCTTGGGAGAGGAGGAGGGGGGCAGCTATGAGCCGACGATGGACGCCGCAGTGAACGGCCTCCGGCAGCCCCCTCGTCGGTTCCAGTCTCTGCTCGAGACCCTCCGGGGGGTCAGCTGCTGGCGGTGCCCGCGGTTTCCGTGGACAGGAAGGGACCCAAGGAGGGGCTCCATATGGGGCCGGGTGAAGAGCTACGACGCAGCCGCTGCTGTGGCCAAGGCAGCTCCTGCCCCCACCGCCAGCTCCACCATCAACATCAACACCTCCACCTCCAAGTTCTTAATGATGTTATAACTATTGAAGATTATAAGAGCACGTACTGGCCAAAATTGGACGGTGCCATAGATCAACTTTTACCCCAGAGTCCTGGTGACTATATCCCCATATCCTATGAACAGATATACAGTTGTGTATATAAATGTGTATGCCAGCAACACTCGGAACAGATGTATAGTGATCTGATTAAAAAGATAACTAATCACTTAGAGAGAGTCTCAAAGGAGCTGCAGGCCAGCGCTCTGGATCTCTATATTGAAAGATTTAATATAGCTCTTGGGCAATACATGGGAGCATTGCACTGCATTGGGCCTCTTTTCATATACATGAATAAGTTTTATATCGAAACCAAGCTTAACAGAGACTTAAAAAGATGACCTTATAAAGCTGTTTACAGAGCATGTTGCAGAAAAGCACATTTACAGGCTAATGCCTTTACTTATAGAAGCCCAGTCAACACCATTTCAGGTCACACCTTCAATTATGGCAAATATTGTGAAAGGCCTGTATACTCTCAGACCACAGTGGGTTCAGAAGGCTCCAAATTTATTTTCTAAATTTATTCCAAACATCTCCCTCCGGCTATGGAATCTAAACTTTCTGAATATGCTGCTCAAGATCAGAAACTTCAAAGAGAACTTATACAGAATGGTTTTATGAGAGATGACCAGTCCCGGAAGAGAGCTGGGGATGAGTTGGTTCATAACAGCTCGTCAGCATGTGCAAGTAACAGGGGGTACAGATAGTGAATGTATTGGAAGTGCTTTTCTGAAAAGAGGACACACTGGAACTGCAGAGACTTTTCAGAGCACAGTGGGGGCCTGCAGACACTCAGGAGCTCTGTCACAAAGCTGTTTTTAGAAGAGGATGTTGGACTTCTTACTTTGGTTTGTAATTTTACAAAACAAAAAACTAACAGAAAACAGAAACACAAAAACAGTTGCTGCTAGACTTGGGGTGATTTTGAAATGGGACAATCTTCTAATGCATTTATATATAGATCCTGTGAGGAACACGCATCTTAGAAAGTGACCATTGCTAAGTGAAATCTGACAGCCAAAATCAGCAGCTTCCTCTAAAAATATAAAAGCAGAAGAATCTTTTTTTATTCTTTTTTTTTTTTTTTTGGAAGCACTTGTTTTGTTTATTATGGACTTGGCATTTCTGTGTATTGGTTTCATATGTCAAGGTATCTTTTGCTTTAAAATCAAGCAGATCATAACAATACAGTATTTTTCACCCATAAAAAAAAAAAGAAAGAAATTTATTTTGGAATGGAGCATTACAGTGGGAATGTACATGCCTCAGTAAACTTACTATATATTCAAAAAGGTGAAGGAAGACAGAAGGTTTCTTTTTTTTTTTGAGACAGAGCCTCAAGCCGTCACCCTGGATAGAGTGCCGTGGTATAACAGCTCACAGCAACCTCCAATTCCTGGGCTCAAGCGAGTCTCTTACCTCCGCCTCCCAAGTAGCTGGGACTACAGGCGCCCGCCACGTCGCCTGGCCATTTTTTGGTTGCAGCCGTCATTGTTGTTTGGCGGGCCCTGGGGCTGGATTCGAACCCGCGAGCTCAGGTGTACGTGGCTGGCGCCTTAGCCCATTGAGCCACAGGCGCCGAGCCAGGAAGACAAAAGGTTTCTAAAGGAAAAAATGAGGAGGATTACATAATTGTTTTGTAATAATTATTTTTAAGTAAAAAGATGAATAACAACAATGAATGTTAGCCTGATGTTAGGCAGTTGCTGGGCAGATGTCACCACAGAGGTTTGTTTTTTTTGAGACTTGTCCTCTGTCCCCCTGGCTAGAGCGCAGTGGTGTCATCACAGCTCACAGCAACCTTAAACTCCTGGGCTGGAGAGATCCTCCACCTCAACCTCCCCAGTAGCCTCCCAAGTAGCCACAACCCCCAGGTATTTTTCTATTTTTAGTAGTAATGGGGTCTCACCTTTGCTGTGGGCAGTCTTGAACTCCTGAGCTCAACAATGTCCTCCCCAGCCTCCCAGAGTGCCGGGTTCACAGGTGTGAACCACTGCACCGGCCCCTACAGAAGTATTTATGTATAAGGTTGCTACAGCTTCTGCGCAAGGCTGTGGTATTTGCAGTCTTCCTTGCCATCATGCTTAGAAGTGTGAAAACTCTCTTCACGGCCATGTATTGCTCCGTCTGTCAGTGTTCTCAGCATTAGTGACTCCGTTTTGATTTTGACAACTTTCACAAACCAGTAACTGTGGCATGAGCTTTTTAAGATGATGGGAGGAGGTGAGGTGATATGTGGTGTATCCACGCACTTGTGTGTGTGCCTGTGTAAGAGCATTCAGCCCTCAGCGTTCAAAGAATACAGTAATGTTCAACCCAGTAAGAGCTGGGGGAGCATGCCACTTAGACATGCGGACATAGATACATGCACCCCAAATTACAAAGCAGCTGCAGAGCTGGAAGCAGGAACTTCGGCGGATTGGGAGTGTGGTGGGAGGAGGGATAGGGCTGACCTCTGATTTTTGTTTTTTTTTTCTCTTGAGACAGAGTCTCTCGATGTCACCCTTGGTAGGGTGCCGTGGCGTCACAGCTCACCTCAAACTCTTAGGCTTAAGTGATTCTCTTGCCTCAGCCTCCCAAGTAGCTGGGACCACAGGCGCCCACCACAATGCCCAGCCTTTTTTTGGTTGTAGTTGCCATTGTTGTTTGGCAAGGCCCAGGCTGGATTCAAACCCATCAGCTTCGGTGAATGTGGCTGGCGCACTAGCCACTAAGCTACAGGTGCCGAGCCTGATTCTGGTTTTAATCCAAGCCATCTTGTTGGACTGTTAAAGTATGTTGACTATATTGCTTAATAAATTTTGAGCTGAAAATTCAATAACCAACAGCTGCATGTCAGTGTGTTGATGTGAACTGACCTGTTGGCTTCCACAGGGGTTCAGCACCACCACTCCCTCCCCCGGTTCCTATCACATCCCACTCCCCCTGGTACTGCCACATCCTCCACATTCTGCCAAAGGGCTCTGCCTCCAGTGCACTCCGGAGTGGATCACCACATGATTGAATCATCCAGAGGTCCCTTCTCAGAAGTGTCTGTCAGGAGACAGCAGCTCTCAGGACACAGCCCACAGGAGACCGGGCCCAGGCACCCCCTTCCAGTGTCATCCTGCTGGGCCCCTCGTGCCCCCTAAATGCCCATTCTTGCCTCTCTTTCCACACTACTACATTGGATTGACATTTTCTCTGAATATGGCCATCTTACCTGTTTGAGCTTCATAGGGATATGGTGTGACCCACCACAACATCCCCAGAGCCTGCACATTGCCTAGAAAAAAACAAGGGCTCCATCAAAAGATGGAAGGAGGGAGGGTGGAGGGAAGGGCAGCATGGTCCACTCTGCTTAGGCATCATGATGTGAGAGGCTAGGAGGCGCCTATTGTCCTGGCAGGGCAGTGTACTGATCTCCTGATTTTCCTTTCCTGCTGTGAGTACTCAGATTTACTTGAGGGTGTCTTTTTTATTTTTTATTTTTTTGAGACAGAGCCTCAAGCTATCGCCCTGGATAGAGTGCTGTAGCATCACAGCTCACAGCAACCTCCAACTCCTGGGCTCAAGCAATTCTCCTGCCTCTGCCTCCCATGTATCTACAGGCGCCCACCGCCAACACTCGGCCATTTTTTGGTTGCAGCTGTCATTGTTGTTTGGCAGGCCCGGGTTGGATTTGAACCTGCCAGCTCAGGTGTATGTGGCTGGCGCCTTAGCCGCTTGAGCCACAGGCGCCAAGCCAACTTGGGGGTGTCTTTGGATGCTGATAATGGAAGGTCAGGGCTCTCATCCTTTCCAAGTAAAATCCAGGTGAGCATCAACAGAAAATAAGAACCTCGAGAGAGTGTTATATCAGATTAATAGCCACTTTGACAGCCGTGAAGAGACATGTATGTGGAAGGGTACTGCCCACTCATATCAACCTGTGAACAAATATGCTTCCGACACTGTTTTGTAAGGTGTTGTGTCCCAGCAAACACATTCTGCTTGGACTCCATCACAGGGCATCTTCCCTGAGGCCTTGCATCTGAGGCTTCTCAGTGGTCAGTTCCAGAAAAAGAGCTCAGAATGGTGGAGGGGCAGTCAGAGACAGGATTCTAAAAGGTAAGACCTCCAAGAGAACCTCTGTAGATGAAGTCGGAGACCAAGAAACATTTGAGAAGATGACATTCTGGAAAATCCACTTTTATTCGTGATTGATGTTGCCTATCACCACAAACAATTATAAAATGGTGCCGCACCTGTGGCTCAGTGAGTAGGGCGCCGGCCCCATATACCAAGGGTGGCGGGTTCAAATCTGACCCGGTCGAACTGCAACAAAAAAATAGCTGGGCGTTGTGGCGGGCGCCTATTGTCCCAGCTACTCGGGAGGCTGAGGCAAGAATATCGCCTAAGCCCATAAGTTGGAGGTTGCTGTGAGCTGTGCGACGCCACAGCACTCTACTGAGGGCGAAAAAGTGAGACCCTGTCTCTACAAAAAAAAAAAAAAAAAAACAATTGGACAACAAACAGGAAGTGACTGTTCTCAGGCACCAGGCAGAGCGCCTGAGAGAAGAGATGTGCCTGGGGCTGGCCCAGGTGCTCTCTGGCTTTCTGCTTAGAAACAATTTCTATTCTTTCTTTCTTTTTGTCACCCTCAGTAGAGTGCCGTGGCATCATAGCTCACAACATCCTCTAACTCTTGGGCTCAGTGATTCTCTTGCCTCAGCCTCCCAAGTAGCAGGGACTATACTTGCTCACCACAATGCCTGGCTATTTTTTTTTTTTTTAAATTTTTGCAGTTTTTGGCCGGGGCTGGGTTTGAACCCGCCACCTCCGGCATATGGGGCTGGCGCCCTACTCCTTTGAGCCACAGGGGCCGCCCAATGCCTGGCTATTTTTAAAGATGGGGTTTCGCTCTGGCTCAGGCTGGTCTTGAACCTTTGAGCTCAGGCAATTCACCCGCCTCAGCCTCCCAGAGTGCTGGGATTATAGGCGTGAGCCACAGGTGCCCGGCCCTGAAAACAATTTCTTTTCTTTTCTTTCTTTTTTTTCTTTTTTTGTAGAGACAGAGTCTCACTTTAGCACCCTTGATAGAGTGCTGTGGCATCACAGCTCACAAAACTTCCAGCTCCTAGACTTAGGTGATTCTCTTGCCTCAGCCTCCTGTGTAGCTGGGACTACAGGCGCCCGCCACAACGCCTGAGTATTTTTTGATGCAGTTTGGCCAGGGCCAGGTTTGAACCCCCCACCCTCAGTATATGGGGCCGGCGCCCTACTTGCTGAGCCACAGGCGCCGCCCTGGAAACAATTTCTTAACCTCAGCACAGAGAGGTGGGCACCAGGCAAATGTGGCAGTCCTGCTGGAGTGAGACAAAACCAAGAGCACAGGGCAGCGTGGGCAGCTGGAGTCGGTGGGATAGAACAGTGGAGTGGGAGGAGCTGCATGGCAGGCCCCAGATGTTTCTGGAGGGCCCTCCGCTGAGCATCGGACAGCATGTGGAACACTCGAGGCTCTGCGAGGTGCAGGGGGATGAGGCTGACAGCACAGAGAGAGGCCGGATTCCTCCTGTCTGTGGTAGAGTCCTTGTTCAACTGCAGGCCTTCAGTTGTTCCTCCAGATTAAGATGCACGTCAGACCTGCCCAAACAAGGCTTCAATCGAGGCTCAGCAGATCAAAGAGAGGATCAACAAATGCACTGCCTGCCGGGATGAAACTCAAAATTCCATAAAGAAAGACACTGTAATCCAGATTCCACATAGCATGACTTTCACAGTGTCCACCATAAATTCACTAAACATGCAAAGAGGTAGGAAAATGTGTCCTGTGGTGAAAGAGCACAGCAATCAACAGAAAAGACTGAGTTGGCCGGGCGTAGTGGCTCACACCTGTAATCCTAGTGCTCTGGGAGGCCAAGGCAGATGGATCGTCTGAGCTCACAAGTTCAAGACCAGTCTGAGCCAGTGTAAAAATTTGTCTCTAAAAACAGTTGGGCGTTGGCAGGCACCTGTAGTCCCAGCTACTTGGCAGGCTAAAGAAAGAGAATCACTTGAGCCCAAGAGTTAGAGATTGCTGTGAGCTATGACACCATGGCACTCTACCCAGGGCAGCAGAGAGAGACTGTCTCAAAAAAAAACAAAAACAAAAAACCCAAAAAATGACTCTGAGTTGATCCAGATGTTGGATTTAGAAGATGAAGACTTTAATGTGCTGGTGATAAATACATTCAAATACTTAAAACATAGTTTACTTTAGAAACAAATGAGGAATCTAAGCAGAGTGGAAACTATTGAAGAGAATCAAACAGAAATCATATTACTAAAAAGTATAAAAAGTGCAATACCTGAAACAAAAACTTCTGTTTGGGCTTAATATATTGGAGATGGTGGAAAAAAGGATCAGTGGTCCTGGAGGAAGAGCCACAGGAAGTTTACAACCTGAAGGTCAAAGACAACAAAGGATGAGAACTGTGGGAAAGAGTGTGTAGAATCACACACATTAATTGGAGTCCCAGTAGGGAAAAAAAGAAGGGACAGAAAAATAAAATTAAATACTAGGAAAAGTTTGCCAATGTGCTGAACACCTCAATATACAGATCTAAGAAGATCAGTGAACCAAAGCAGGATAAATACAAGGAAAGTACACTTGGGGACACAACAGGAAAAGTGAGAATCATAGGAAAATCTTGAAAGTAGCCAGGGGGCATGTGAGGATGAAAATGACTGTGGATGGTAGCTGACTGCTCATCAGAAACAATGGAAGTCAGAAGACAGCTAACTGGATAATATGTATAAATAGTACATCCTTTAAAAACAGGATGGGGTGGTGCCTGTGGCTCAAAGGAGTAGGGCACCATCCCCATATGCTGGAGGTGGCAGGTTCAAACCCAGCCCCGGCCAAAAACTGCAAAAAAATAAAAATAAAATAAAAAAAGGATAAAAGGCCAGGCAAGGTAGCTCACGCCTGTAATCCTAGCACTCTGGGAGGTGAAGGTGGATGGATTGCCTGAGCTCGCATGTTCGAGAGGAGCCTGAGCCAGAGCGAGACCCCATCTCTAAAAACAGCTGGGCGCTGTGGCAGATGCCTGTAGTCCCAGCTACTTGGGAGGCTGAGACAAGAGAATCGCTTGAGCCCAAGAGTTTGAGGTTGCTGTGAGCTATGACACCATCGCACTCTACCGAGGGTGACCAAATGAGACTATCTCAAATAAATAAATGCATACATACAGGGTAAGAGATATTTCAATTAAATGAAAGTTGGAACCATTTGTTTACTACAGACAGTACTAAAAATTTCTAAGAAAAATTATTAAGGATAGAAAGGAAATGATGCCGGAGAAGTGAATAGACATTCGTCATTGTCCTAATTTTCCATAGGGCTTTGGAACTGTTTTTTCTCTGCCCATAAAGATAAGTGAATAACTCTGATAGACTTCTCTTCAACAATGTCGAAGAGGATGCATCAATACAACAGTGGTGGGCATCTCTGGTGAGGACTCGTGCACTGGACCTCCCAACTCTGCTTTTCCACATCAGCTGCTTTGGTGTTGCCTCCGAGGCTGCTCCCCTCTGCGCCTGGAATGAATAATAGGAAGAAACCCAGACCCAGGAGGGAGCGTGCATAGGTGACACCGGAGAGGGAGGGAGTGGGTCAAGGTGGCCTGACAGAGACATCTATACCAGCCATGTTTTGTGGTGGGGAGTGCCAAGGACAGGGCATAAGGTATCTCTGGCATCAGTGTGAACTCCTGACTGAGGGCCAGACAGGATGATGGCTGCCCCAATGGACACCTACTGAGGACTGTTAGATCTAGATATCCCCTCTCCCAGCTGATGGCAACCAGAGCTGGCATGCCACGGAGCTGGCGCAGGTATCCTCCACACAGCAGTGGGAGGGGCCTCCCCGTGGGTCCATAAGGTCAAGTGTTGTTTACATTCGCCAAGCAGGATCATCTGTTTAGATCACTGCCTCTTTTTTTTCCTGACTTTGTATATTTCTTATTCTTTTATTTCAGATCAATATTAGGTTATATAATTTACATATGATGGGGAAAAATCAAATCAAGTTGTAGTTGTGTCCCACACCCAGGGAGTATGCTGTAGATCCATGCATTGTACCCGCTGGGTGGGAAGCTACTGAATCCCCACATGTCCCCTTTTTGGAATTTGGTTGAGATTTTTCTCTTGTGTGGGTCTGTGATTGCTAATCTCCTAGTTTCACATTGGTAGTGAGTACATGTGATGTTTGTTTTTCCAATATTTTGGTACATAGGAGAATGTTCTCTAAATCCATCCAGGTTGTTACAAAGGATGCAAAACCTCCATCTTATGGCTGAGTAGTATTCCACAGTATACACAGACCACAGCTTATTAATCCACTCATGTGTTGATGGGCACTTGGGTTGTTTCCACATCTTTTGTGATTGTGAACTGAACTGCTGTGAACATTCAAGTGCAAATGTCACTGTGGTAAATGGCTTTCATTTGGGTAAATGCCTAGCAGTGGGACTGGAGGGTCAAATGGTAAGACCACTGCCTCTTTCCAGGCAGACTCTCCCTGGGGTCCAGTGCAGCAGAGTGACTAAGAGGAACTGAAGTTAGGATGCATTTGATCAGGGTTTATGGGATGCCTTCATGCAGTCCAGTCATACCCTGCCAGCTGTCCTGGAGCAGGAAATGTCTTAGGCTGCCCAATACTTAACCTACGCAGTGTTGTTTACATTCGCCAAGCAGGATCAGTGAACTGCCATCTGTTAAGACCACTGCCTCTTGTTTTCCTGACTTTGTATATTTCTTATTCTTTTATTTCAGATTAATTATTAGGTTATATAATTTACATATGATGGGGAAAAAAGGCGTTGGATATCAGCAGAGTGTGAAGGAGAACCAGGATTGTATGCAGTGAGCCAGCGATGGGTCTGTGCAAAATTCCTCCAGTCAACCAGTGAAAAACAGTTGAGGACTCAGTTCCCCAGGTGCCTGGGTAGAATGGAGTTGCGTCCTCTGAGGAATGTATTTGATAATGCATTGTATATAATTTAATATATCATCTATGTTGTTTTCTTTTTGGGAATGCACTTATCAGAATTCTTGTGTTTGTGGAGCATAAGCTTGTAGCTGGGCTAGTAAGCTCATCCATTTGAAGCCTGGAAACCTCGTTTTACCCAAGCCAGATTCCGGATACAGATATGGAACTGATCCAACACACCGGAGAAACGTCTAAACCTTTTCCTTCTTTCTATGTAACAATTCTGCAAGGTGGCTACAGTGGCTCATGCCTGTAATCCTCGCACTCTGGGAGACCAAAGCAGTGGATTGCCTGAGTACGTGGGTTCAAGACCAGCCTGAGCAAGAGAAAGACCCCATTCTCAGCTCGGCGCCTGTGACTCAACGGGCTAAGGCGCCAGCCATGAACACCTGAGCTGGCAGGTTTGAATCCAGCCTGGGCCCACCAAACAACGATGATGGCTGCAACCAAAAAATGGCCGGGCATTGTGGCGGGCGCCTGTGGTCCCAGCTACTTGGGAGGATGAGGCAAGAGACTCACTTGAGCCCAAGAGTTTGAGCTCACTGTGAGCTATGATGACATAGCACTCTGAGAGCAAAAAAGTGAGACTCTATCTCCAAAAAAAAAAAAATTATAACTAAGCCAGGTGCACGTCTGTAGTCACAGCTACTAGGAAGACTGAAGCAGGAGGCTCCCTTGAGTCCAGCATGAAAAACATAGTGAGACCCTGTCTCTAAACAAACAAACAAAAAAATAACTAAAAAAATGCTTTTTTGTTTTTTTAAAGACAAAAGTCTCAAGCTGTTGCTCTGGGTACAGTGCTGTTGTGTCATAGCTTACAGCAATCTCCAACTCTTGGGCTCAAGTGATCATCTTGCCTCAGTTTTTCTATTTTCAGTAGATGGGATTTCACTTTTGCTCAGGCTGGTCTCGAACTCATGGGCTCAAGCTATCCACCTATCTTGGCCTCCCAGAGTGTAAGGATTACAGGTGTGAGCCACCATGCCCAGGCCGTTGTGGTGGTGTTTTTTTTTTTTTGAGACAGAGCCTCAAGCTGTCACCCTGGATAGAGTGCTGTGGCATCACAGCTCACAGCAACCTCCAACTCCTGGGCTCAAGCGAGTCTCTTGCCCCCGCCTCCCAAGTAGCTGGGACCACAGGCGCCCACCACAACACCCAGCCATTTTTTGGTTGCAGCCGTCATTGTTGTTTGGCAGGCCGGGGTTGGATTTGAACCCGCCAGCTCAGGTGTATGTGGCTGGTGCCTTGCCTAAAAACTGAGGCAAGAGGATCCTTTAAGCCTCAGAGTTTGGGGTTGCTGTGAGCTATGATGCCACCGCACTCTACCGAGGGGCGACATAGTAAGACTCTGTCTCAAAAAAAAAAAAAAAAAAAACTTTTCTCACTATAAAAAAATTGAGAAATAACCGTAAACTACAGAATTACTGTACAATAATGTATATTTTCTATACATTATTCAAACATATTCTGCAAAAACATTCATTTTAGTAACTAATTTTGTTTTCAGTTTTGCCTTCTTTTGCAAACTTGTCCATGTTTCCGGCCCCACAAAACCTGCACCTGCGTCTGGCCGCAGCTTTTTTGCATCGTAGGAGCACAGGTCCTGAGAAACAACTTGGAACTGTGCGCAGCGCGGCGAAACGAACGCAGGACAGGACCTGAGTTCACAGCTGAACGCCAAACCTGCTGGCGCCGACGTGGCCCGGACGCACCCCCGGGAAGGCAGGTAGACGACCCCCAGGTTCGCCCAGAGACCTCTGGAGGCGGCACCCGCTGTGGCCAGGACAACCGGCCTATCCTCCCCGCGCCGCTCTCGTCCCACCGCACCCCGCACCCCGTCTTCTCCCGCCGACTCCCGGGCCGCCCTCCCCTACGGGGCTCTCTTTGCCCCGCACTCCGCTTCTGTCGATGTCCCACAGGTCTTACCCGCCACCCACTCAGGCTTCTCCGCGACCCCCAGGCCACCCTCCCACCCAGGGCACCCCGCCCTGCCAGCGGCGCCCCCAGCGGCCGTGACTCTCCCAGCTGCCTGGGCTGGACGTCGCTCTCCGCACGACGACCGGGTGAGGCCTCGACGTTTCCTCAGACGAGCCGGGCGCGGATTGGCCCCAGGCCGCGGGAAGGGCCCGCCCCCAGGTCGCCGGCCAATGGGGGCCGGGGGCGGGACCGCGGCCCAGGCGCCGGAAGCGGTGTAGGCGACGAGGGCACGTCACGTCACCGCGCCGGGTCTCGAGCAGCCTGCCGCGGAGCCGCCGGACGGACCGCCGCCTCCGCCTGCCGCGCCATGGCCGAGAGTGACTGGGACACCGTGACGGTGCTGCGTAAGAAGGGCCCCACGGCCGCCCAGACCAAGTCCAAGCAGGCCATCTTAGCGGCTCAGAGACGAGGAGAAGATGTGGAGACCTCCAAGAAATGGGCTGCTGGCCAGAATAAACAGCATTCAATCGCCAAGAACACAGCCAAGCTGGATCGGGAGACAGAGGAGCTGCACCATGACAGGGTGACTCTGGAAGTGGGCAAAGTGATCCAGCAGGGCCGGCAGAGCAAGGGGCTCACACAGAAGGACCTGGCCACGAAAATCAATGAAAAGCCGCAAGTGATCGCAGACTATGAGAGTGGACGGGCTATTCCCAATAACCAGGTTCTGGGGAAAATCGAGAGAGCGATTGGCCTCAAGTTCCGGGGGAAGGACATTGGAAAACCTATCGAGAAGGGGCCCAGGGCAAAATGAACACAAAGCCTCGAAATCAGTGCGTTCCGGCTGATCTCGCCTGGCTGGTTTCCCTCGACCACCAGTACCTACGTGGGCCTCCTCGTGCGGCTGAGCGGAACACGGGGTCAGGCTTGCCGAGCCCCTCCCCAACCCACACCTGCTGTCAAACAAACAAAACCTTGCAAACTAAAAAAAAAAAAAAAAAAAAAAAATCAGGGAACGTATTACCCAGGAAATAAAGAACATACGTTATAGAAGAGCAGTGAGGATTTGTAACAGAGGAAGTCAAAAAGTGGATTACGAGAATTTTTTCCAAATATTACCATTTACTTATGAAAGAAACTTTATAGATTTTTCTCTAAATTTGCATAAATCTTAAAAATTTATATTGAATTACTCAGAAATACTTGAATAAGAAAATTTTTCTAACTTCTAATAATGAAAAGCATATTTTGATCAGCCATGCTAGAGGAAAATATGAATCGTGCTTTTTTCTTTTATTAGAAAACAACCAAATAACATTTAATTAAAACAGTAAAAAGGTATTTTAGAGATAATGTCTAACTATTAAGTAATACAAGTATTTTCTTTTTATTATTTTGTGAGATTTGTTTTGTTTGTTACCTTTCAAAAATTTGTAATGTATCATATGTATCAACTCATTTCAAAGTCAAGTTTATATTTAACTTTAAAATTTATTTAAAAATTGTTTTTTATTAAAGAGAAACCCCAAAACCTGTATTTACCTCTGCTAGTGAGCATATTAAAAAAATAATTTTAGTTCATCCATAGCTAAAATTCATTTTATACAATCTGCTTTTCTATAAAACTTTCATTTGTTAACATGCACATCAAATTTCATAAAACATGACCAGATGGACACTTTTTATATTGTATTCAGTAACATTTTAATCTTTCTGCTCCCCAACAGAGTGCAATATCTCTTAATACACAGTCACCTTGAAATTGAACCTGTTCTTTTCTATTTTATCTAAGATAAAGAATAGGGATGTCATATATATATCACCTTCAACCTGCTTCAGCATTAAGGATAAAGGTTATATCATCTTGGAAATGAAAATGTCAAATATCAGAGTTAGTTTCATTATCTCTGAAAATAAACTTCCACAAATGAACCATCAATAGTAATGAAATTCACATAATAGAATTTTAAATATTTCTTTTTTTTAAATCATATCTTAAAAACCATATGCTACTTCAAATAAATTTCAAATAAATAACATAGGAAGAAAACACATGATACTTATTAATATAGGAGCAATTTACTCAGAATATCATCATTTAAAATATATATAAATTTTCTTCCTCAACATGTACTTTTGATTAAAAGTGTACATATAAAAATAACAACACATCAATTTATATTCCAGATTAATAGCCAACTGTCAGTCATTGTGTTCTAGGAATAACTCAAACAAGCAGTATCAGTTTTTTTCTGTTTTAATATTAAGTTAATATTTTAGTAAATTAATAGATTGATAATTTACTTCCATCCTAAATCCCATTTGCTTTCTCAAAGGGAGTTCTGGAAACTAAGGAAGTAGAGTACTGTGTCATTCAATAACCTACTTCCTTTTCTTTATTTGCCTTCATGAATCACTTGTCTTTCCAAAGTGTCACCTTTCAATTCAGACAGTTATTTCGATACTCTGGAATCACTATATATTTGGAGTGACCTAAAAATTACCAAAAAAGTAAACAAAAATACTGGATACAATCTCTATAAGTTCCCCGGCCATCATAATATCTGCTGGAAATTGTAGAAACATTCCACCTTGTAAGTGCTCCTGGCACATGTGCCTTAGTCAGAATACCTGAGATTTCAAATGTTCTCTTGCCCAACATTAGGTACTATAATGCTTTGTTAAATGCCATGCCATTAAAGCATGCAAGTTTTTTGTTGTTGTTGTTTAGTTGTTATGGTTATTTATTCTCTATGTTTTTATTACTTAAAGTATTATGGAATTTTCTCCTTCTCGGAAGAAAAAGCTAATGAGGAGAACCTGCATTGCTTATTATCTCAAACAATACAAATCAATAAATACTTTAATTAAAGATACATTATATTTCTATGGTTGTACTAAAGGTTGGAAAAACAGTTGGCTGGCTGTCTCCAGAATTTCTTCTGTAGTCAAGAAAGTGAGGCATGTTAATATTAATGGCATTATATTCAATATTAAGATACTAACACAATTTTTAATGTTATCATATAAAATATTAATAATGTAGCCAAAACCTAAGATTATATTCACATCTGGAATTTCTCAAAAGAAAAATCAACCTGAGAAGTGAGTCATATAAAAAAAAAGTAAATATTCAAAGAAATTAAGACAATACATGAGCTTCATGTCTTCTGTCTTTATGATCCCCAACAAATTATTTGTTATACATCCAGGTGAGCATATATACATATATATGTGAAAACATCTCTAAAATACTTTTTTTTTCCAAAATACAATATCCAACATTTAAATACATTGTAGGAAAATTAGCTGAATCAGATTAGATATTGATAATTTCTATTTAAACCTTCTTATTAGAATAATCCATTAAAGTCACAAGTGGACTTAGGATATATCTATAAATAATATTCTACAACATGTCTTTCAAAATACAGTAGGACTGCCATAGTTGACCACCTCTCTACATTGGCCACCTCTTTAGCTTGACCTGATTTTTATAGACTGGACATGTACCCTGTGTACGTATCAGTACAGTAGGCCTAGTTTCTTATGTTCACCACTTCTGTATGTTGACCAGTTTGTTACAGTCCCTTGGGTGATCAACTTATAGAGGTTCTACTGTAAAACAACTGAAGCTTTTGTAAGATGAGTAAAACATAAATATTCTAGAAAATATTTCTAAACATTCCTGAAACTCCAATTATGGTTACTAAAATCAAAGAATGCTAATGACCTATATAGTTTTTTACATAGCCCACCAGATATCTAGTTTAGAATAGTATCTACTAGTGTTTCTTACTTCACAGCTTAATGAACAATTGGAAAGTTTATTTTAAAGATTATCTTCATTTCAAGTACCACAAGAGTAAAGGAAATCATTTATGTTTGCTACTTGTTAAAATATTTTCCATACCCCCTCCCACCAGGGCACATAAACGATCCTATTTCATGAAGCTGTATTATGTTATGAGATCAGACAGCTTAATATTAAGACAAATTCCTTCTGGATTCCCCAAGCTACTAAATGGAACTAATTCTTTACCAAAGATCAGGAAAGATTAATTATTTGGCACAAATGGCTAAACTAGAAGATTTGGATCCTCAGAGATATCCTGGAAAATAAATTTCTGAAACCATTCCAGGAGCTTCAGTAAGATGATTTTCCTTCAACAAATAGCTTTAGACATTGCATAGATCAGTAAAAGTGTTAATAAAAAGTACCAAGTAAAAATCATCCACTGTGGGATGACTCACTTTGGTCTACAGAAGAGCAGACTGATTTTGCAGTCTACAAATTAGGTCTCATATAAGTTATTAATTTCATGTGTTAATTTAATTCAGGGAAAGCCTACGTTCAATCCATCCCAAATGTACCCAGGAAATAAGGCTGTCTGATTTCCTGAGCATTAAAATTAACCATGATACCTGAGAGTTGGAACAGTTATCAAGATGAACTGCACAGAGCACGTGCTGTCTTCTCTTCAGTGGGTTTCTTTATTATTTTGACTGTTAAAAATGACTATCACAAATACAATACAGACTGCCAATTCTGTTTAGCTTTAGTTCTGTGATGATTTGAGACTTGAAATTTTAAAGTTATTAATATAACTTAAAATAATGTACCAGACTTACTTTAATAGTAGCAAATTCTCAGTGGTCAAGAGTCAAAATTATAAATTAAAAAATTCAATTGCTACAGTGATAACAATCAACTCCAACTCAATTTTCACACATAAGAGTTTGTATAATTTTAACAAGGGTCACATATGTTTTTGAGTTTCATTTTAGTATAAAGGACAGCACAATTAAGGATTTTTTACTTCCTAAAACATATACATTCGAATAAATATTTTCCAATATAAATAATATAGTAGTCTCAAGAGTAGTCAATCACTGAATTTAGAGAGTAGTAATTAAGAGAGAAAGATCAAATAAAAGTAAACAAAACTGTAACAAACAAAAAACCCACTGAGATAGTATTTGAATTATGTTTCTAAATTTCTTGACTTAATATTTATTCATAAATAACTTTTATTTTATCATTTAAATAATAAATGCCTACTTACAAAATATGCATGTGATAATATATTCATGTATAAAACATTACTTTTCAAAATATAATCTTAAATACATTATAGGAAAATTAACTGGACTAAGATAAAATACTGGTAAATTCTAGTTCATGCTTTTCAGTTGGAAGATAAAACAAGACACTATTTAAATTATTCAGTAAAGCATTTCATGAAATCATTTAAAATTAGGAAAGAGCTACATAGTGGAAAAACCGTTTAGTATATATTTTAATATTTACACATATACAGTAGTTGAACCCTTGAGCACTTTGTATCTGATGTCACACTTTCTAGCCTCTGACTAAGTTGTGAAGCCCGAGGGAATGAATACCCAGCAGATGGCTAAGTAAACATAGCACTCAAATAGTTGAGTAGTTCCTTTACATTGCCATCTGCCATGAAATCCACTCAGAGATTGAAATCTTCCAACTATAAAATTTTCTGCCAAGACTTCACAATGCCCACTAACTCAACTAACAGGTAAGAAGAATTCTGTGTTGGATAAAAACATTTCTTAATATAAATTTCCTAGAAAATGAATTAATATATTTAACATTCATTAAATATATCACTACGTCAAGCTTTAATAGAACCTACATTTACATTCACATAGCCATCTGTTAGTATTTGCATAGTCATACCTCTTGGGTTGGAAAAACCTACTCCACAAATATCACAGTGTTTGCCAGGACACTTACACACCTGTCAATCAGTTCTAGTCTCTAAATATCCAGAAAATAAATGTAAGGGGGAAGCAAAATCAACATAGTTTTCTTAATGTATCAGATGTAATAATTACAGTGAATGGCAAAACAGAACATTTTAGACTCCTTAATTGTATAGGTTTTTATTGATTTAAGACACTAAAGCCATTCCTAATATTTGTTTTTACATATTTTTGAAATGAGGAAAGAACTTTCAGTGTGAAGTAAATATTAGGAGATATTAATAATAATTAAAAATATAAAAAAGTGTTTTTAATATCTATTTTACCATATATTCCATATATTATTTTATTTTCCCATAGTACATGAATAAATGTAAACATATATATGTTTAACCAGGATATCATTGTGATTGTCCTCAAGCTGTAAAGTCATAGGCAGCAAGCATCGTATTTAAATATGCATACATGTATTATGTGTGTATATGGTTATGTGCATACACGTACACATACTATATATAATAATATATATAATGCAAACATTGTCCGATAATCATTTACTATTTCCTTCCTGGGCACCTAAAATTGAAGGGATAAAGAAGGATTTAAATCGTAAAGTTTAGAATAGTTCAAATTAGATAACAAATATCTACATGCAACAAATGAGTAATCACTGGTAAATGTAGAGCTTTGATATATACATAGAAAATGAAAACAGGTACAGAATTAGTAAATAGAAGCTAAAATATAATAGTATATTATAAGTCAAGGTCTATAACATGAAGAAAGAAAACTTATAAGAAAAAAATTTAGAAAGACAAAAGGTGGTATTGTAAAAACAATTAATGCATTTATGCAACCCTTACAGCTTGCTTAAAATAAAGAATTTTGGGAGTGAGAAGAGGCCCACCCAGAAGGGCTTTCATATGTGAAAAAGATACGAGGAACCGATGAGCAACTGCATTTCATAAATTTCACATTTTACAGGAAGACAATTAAGTGTCAACAGATCCAATTTAGCAAAATAACACACAAAGAAGTAGAAAAAGTAAATTGTTGCATATTTTTAATGTAACTTACATATATAGCTAGATACTTCTGCAAAGCAATTCAAGGCCCAGACTGCTTTCCTGCCCAATTCTTCCTAATATTTTATTGAAATAATTCAAATCCTAATCAACATAGATAACAGGGGAATAAAAAGCCATCTTATTTTATGAAGCCAGGCAGAATTTAGCTTTCAAAAATCAAAGTTGAGAAAGTACAGTGTGAAAAAGTAAAAATTAGGGGGCAATATCTCCCATTAGTTAATCATAAAAATTCTGTATGAAAAAATTAGAAATTAAATCCAGGAATATAGACAGATGATAAAAATTAACATGGAAATTCACCTCTTTGATATAATAAATGCATTTTATGTTTGAAGTAGATATAGTAGATGAAGTAGAATGATTTTGAAGTATTTCTTCTTTTTCTATAGTCTATAAAATTTGCAATGATCTTTTTTTTGAAATTATCTTTTATTTATAAATATTAGTTGTCTATTTTTTGAGACTTTGGAAAAAATAAGGAGTTAAAGAATGACTTCATACTGAACCTCAGATTCAAAGCATTCTGTGATAGACACACTCTTATCTGACAATGTGAATGTTACTTTTTTTGCATTATTATTATTTAAAATATACATATTAAACATGCTCATTTCAATAGAGGCATAAAAAAATCTGCCGATATAAATATTTGCGAAATATTCATAATAAATAATAGAAATTTAGAGAACGATACATTAACTTAATACATTGTGTGTGTGTGTGTGTCCAGTGCCAGTGCCTAGACGACCCTTCAAAGCAATTTTAGAAGTCTTTTTCTGTAATTATCATCAGAGCTATCATGTGGCACACAAAAAAATTGCAACAAAAATAATGAATGCTCCTCAGCAAGACACTACCACATGATAACACAAACATACCTGTGAGGCACTGATATTCCAGACTTATAAATCTTACAGAGTTGTTTGTACAGTGCTGCCAATGTAAGCACCGGGTGGTAAGTCGGTGAACTTCATTGTCAGACACTCATACAAGGACAGCTTTGATGATCCTTCCAGAAAAAGAGTTCCAAAATTGCTTTGACGGGTGGAAAAGGCACAGGCATTGGTGCATAGCTTCTCTAAAGGAGTCCTTTGAAAGCAATGGTCATGAGATTCAGCAATGAAGTATGTATGTAACACCTTTTCTAGGACGAGTTCATGAACTTAATAGTCAGACCTCATATATGTGTGTGCGAAGATGGGGGTTTAGAGGGAAAAATTTATTTTAAGGAATTGGCTTATGTGGTTGTGAGGACTGGTAAGGCTGAAATCTGCAGAACAGACTAACTGAAATCTGCAGAACAGATCAAAAAAAGAGTTGATATTGTAGGTCGAGTGTGAAGGCAGTGTGGCAGCAGAATTCACTCTGAAAAAATTTTATTTGGCACGTCCAATTGTGATGTATTGCATGTCTCTATTAACATATCATGCCATGACCCTTGAACTATCAGTGTTCTCTGAACTCCTGGAAAAAAGTCACTAGTGCCTTTAGATTTTATATATATGTATACATATATATATATATATATATATATAGAGAGAGAGAGAGAGAGAGAGAGAGACTGTGACATATATATACATATACATATATATATGTCACAGTCCCTATGTCTCTGGTCTCCACTGCCACACAAAGGAATGAGGCGAGACGCGAGACATGGATTAGAAGCATAAGCTTGTGTGATGCGGGCTAACCCTGATTGCAGGATAGCCCTGAGCAACCTCCACAGTAGCCTTTTATTGAGACAGCACAAGACAGGTGAGGAGAGTATTAGATAATGACTGTGCCCAAGGATCGCCATGGGCTGGGGTTCTCTCTCCTCGAGGAGCACCAGCAGAGGAATTGCTTGAGAGTCAGCTCCCCAGCTGCAAATCCATCTGGCTCAGAGGTCGTCAGGTTCTTGGCATCCTCTGCATAGAAAAGAAACAAACTATATATACAAATAAATATGGAGAGAAAAGGTACAAACTATATATATAATCTATAAATGTGTGTATATAGAGAGAGAAAAGAAACAAACAAAAACTTCGATTCTTTAACTCCATCCCCCCAATCACCCATGTTTGACTTTTTGGGGTCTATTTGTATTTTTTTATACTATCTAATTTCTAAGATATTGTTGTAGTTATTCCCTTTGATAGGTCTGTCTCTTAGCCTTCCTACCTAAGATATGAGTGGTCTATACACAGCAATGACAGTGTTAGAGTATTCAAAATTTGTGTACTTTCTATTACTAGAGAGTTACATGTTTTCAGATGATTTATTTGTTAATGTCCTTTTCTTTAAGACTGAAGAACTCCCTTTAGCATTTCATGTAGGACAAATCTGTTGTAGACAAAATCTCTTAGCTTTTGTTTGTCATGGAAAGTCTTTATTTCTATTTCATGATTAAAGGATAATTTTGCTGGCTATAATATTCTATGATGGAAGTGTTTTCCTCAGTACTTTTTTTATATCTCTTTTTTATTCATTTTATTTCTTTTTTTGGCAGTTTTGGTCGGGGCCAGGCTTGAACCCACTACCCCCGGTATTTGGGGCCAGTGCCCTACTCCTTGAGCCACAGGCACCACCCTTCCTCAGCACTTTTTTAAAAAATAATTTTATTAAATCATAATTGTGTACATTGGTGCAATCATGGGGCAGAATGTGCTTTATATACAATCAGAAATATTTTGATCGTACTGTTAGAGATAGCCTTCATGGCATTTTCTTGATCACTATATAAAGACATTGATACTCTAAAACTTTTATTTTAGCTATTCCAATAAGTGTGAAGTG
>CAUYON010108085.1:0-15362 GCA_963573935.1 Arctocebus calabarensis
TGTTTGAGTATGCAGATTCTTGTTGTTATTGACTTCAACTTTTATTCCATGATGGTCTGAGAAGATTCCAGGGATAATTTCTATTTTTTTTTAAAATTTGCTGATTTTGGACTTGTGACCTAAGATGTGATCAATTTTGGAATATGATCCACGGGCTGATGAGAAGAATGTGTATTCTGTTTTGTTGGGATGAAATATTCTGTAGATGTCTGTTAAGTCCAAATGTTGGATGGTTAAGTTTAAATCTGTAATTTCTTTGCTTAGTGTCTTTTTGGAAGATTTGTCCAACATTGTTAGAGGAGAGTTAAAGTCTCTGAGTACTATGGTGCTGGAGGAGATCAAGTTGCTCATGTCTGTTAGAGTTTTCTTATAAATTAAGGCACATTCTGGTTGGATGCATAAATATTAATAATTGAAAGCTCATCATTTTGAGTATTACCTTTAACAAATATAAAATGTCCATTCTCATCTTTACTCACTTTGGTTGGTTTAAAGGCTATTGTATCTGCGAATAAGATTGCAACACCTGCTTTTTTCTGTTTTCCATTTGCCTGGAATATAGATGACCATTCCTTCACCTTGAGTCTATATTTATTTTTTAAGGTTAGATGAGATTCTAGTATGCAGCAGATATCTGTTTTAAGTTTTTGTATCCAGTCAGTCAACCTGTGTCTCTTTAGAGGACAATTTAAACCATTCACATTAATTGAAAATAATGATAAGCCACTCGGGTATGGAGTGGGTATTTTGGGTCCTTTCTCCATTGTAGAGTTTAGTATGTGGTTGAAAGTTTCTGATTGAGTTTACTTTCATGGTGGAGGTTTGCACTGGTCGTTATGGATATCCTGTAGAGCTAGTTTAGTTTTGGCAAATTTCTTCAACATATAGATGTAGCTTAAGTATTTAATTTATTCATCATAAATGAAACTCAGTTTGGCTGGATAGAGTATCCTGGGTTGAAAGTTATTTTGTTTTATGAGATTAAAGGTCGACACCCACTCCCTTCTAGCTTGAAAGGTTTGAGCAGAGAGATCTGCAGTTATTCTAATATTCTTCCCCTTGTAAGTAATGGATTTCTTGTGACTGGCTGCCTTTACAATCTTCTCCTTCATGTTAACTTTAGTGAAGTTAACTATAAGGTGCCGGGTGGATGTCTTATTCAGGTTGAGTCGTGCTGGGGTTCTGAAAATGTCTTCTATCTGTATTTCAGAGTCTCTAGGTATGTCTGGAAAATTCTCTTTCATAATCTCAAGAAGAAGGGACTCTGTGTCTTGTGAAGCCAGTTCATCGCTTTCAGGTATCCCTATAAGACAAATATTGGTTTTCCTTAAGTTATCACAGAGCTCTCTGAGAGAATGATCTGTTTTTGCCTTCCATTTCTCTACCTCTTTGAGTGTTTCGGATCATTCAAAGTCTGTGTATTTGGTGTCAGAAATCCTTTCTTCTGCTTGCTCTATTCTGCTACTGAGGGCTTCTACTGTATTTCTTAGATCTTTCAGGGCTGCAACTTCTTGTCTCAGTGTGTTGAAATCTTTGGTCATTTTGTCTTTGAATTGGTTGAATTCTTGAGACATCTTCTGAATTAATCCTGCTATTTCTACCTGCATCTTTGTTTCTATTTTGTTGATCTTGTTTGTAATCCAGATTCTAAATTCAATTTCAGACATCTCCACTATCCGTTTGTAGATGGGATCCCCTGGATTGGATGGTTTGTCATTCTTTGCAGGAGTTGCACTGTTCTGTTTATTCATGTTGACAGAGTTTTTCTGCTGATTCTGCTCCATGATTGTTTTTCAGTTTTTAGCTAGATGAGCAGGTCAGTTAAATTGGACTGGAAACTTCTACAGTTGTGCTCGGCCAGCCCTCCTCCTAGGAATTGGGACTGGTGACTGCAGCTTTTCCTCTACAATTTTGCAAAGTACCTTTATAGTACTACAGTCTGTGACTGTAGGGGATTACTTAGTGTAGTGGAGGTAGGTGGCTCTGTCTTGTATCCAGCTGATCTCTGTCAAATCCTGGTTATTCCATAATCCTGGAGTGCAGTCTCAGGTTCAGTGAAATACAAGCACCTAGGACATTCCTTTCCCCACCAGTAGTATCTGGAAGAAAAACCTGGGGCCCACCTTGGAGGGTCCTTGGATAATTTGTACAATTCAAGAGTTCCAGACCAATTGTCCCCAACAGCCCCCGACTCTCTAGGTTGAACGTTCAAGAGGGTTCCAGCAACTAGATGTTAACGGCTATTGGCAGCTCGAGTGTGATTTGAGCACCGTCAGAGCTCCCATCCTTCAGAAATGCCCATCCAGTAGGAGGTTTAGAGCCAGGGGATTGGTGCCTCTTACCTCACTTTGGTCATCCTTCACCACCGGACTTTGGTCACCCCAGTCTCTGGTAGTCTCTCTGGCAGACTTTGTTAACCCAGTCTTTGTATGCCTGTTCTGCCCAAAAAGCAAATGGACAAATGTGCCTGCCAGAGTCAAAATGAGGTAGTTGCCTCCTCCTCATGGTTACCATCCAGCAGGGGAGGCTGGGGTCTGTCTGCCTCAGGTGCTCAGAGGGAACTGAAAAAAGTTCTACCTGAGCTTGGTCCAAACCTGAGGATATCCAGACAGCAAAAGAATTTCTCCCTCAGCCACTGCACCTTTGTTGCTGCTCTTCTGCAGTACTGGAATCCCTGTAGGGCGAGGTATTACTCACTCTGGAAGGCTGCAGAGATGGGGAGATGAATGTCCAAAGTTAGACCCCAGCAGGATCACTCTACTAATGCTGAAGTTGGGTGGAAGGTGCCTCCTCTTAGGTTCGTGCACTTCAGCAGCTTCCTGGCCTCCACCCGCAGTGTGGGAACCCTAGCCTCTGTCTGCTGCTGAGATACTCTTTATCTTTGGGCCAGGATAGTCCCCTTTTCCTCTGAGTCTTCCTGTATAGTTACTGGATTCACAGGAATAGCAAAGCAGTACAGGCACCGTCTATGCAATGCCCAGTCCTAGCTAAGAAATGCAGACAATCTGGATTCTGGATGAGTTTGACTTTTAGACTTCCAGGCCAGGAGAGGGGGTAGACTGAAGTATCAGGATGGCAAGGAAAACATTTAGAACACCAATCACATTGAGACAAAATGACCTAATAAACAAGTAAAGAGGCTACCAGACACACAAGCCCACAGATGCACTCACAGTCAGAAACATATGGACATACCGACAAAACATAACAAACAAACAAAAAAACAAACAACAACAACAAAAATCTACAATAAAAATAATGCTACTTGTAAAATACTTGGGAAAAGAGAAAAAAAAAGCCTCTAAAAGTCTGATGTAAGCACTCTCAGAAGTTCTAAGAAGGGAAGAAGAGGAAGGGGAGAGAGAGAAAAGAAAGTAGTGTTCGTAAAAGAGTTACAGAAAAGAAGAAAGGAAAAAGAAAAATACAATTGAGAATAGAAGAAAATAAAAATAACCTAAGAAAAAGAAAGTGAAATAAAAAATTAATTATCAATGGCTCCTCCGAGAAAAGGATAAAAAAAAAAATCAACCTCAAAAATATTATTCTTGTATATATATAGAAACACACATCTATATGTCTGTGGTAGATATCAACTTGAGTGGAAACAATTTATAATGCAATATAGTTTGCAGACACCAGATGGCACTGTGAGTGGTTCCCAGGCTTATACGTGATTCAGCATTTATTTTATTACTATGGTAACCACTCTATCTGGCCGGTCACCATTTTTGGAGTTTCTCCAACAGTTTGCTTTCTAAAAGGTGCCCTACTTCGGGTGTTGTGTTCCAGACGGCGCTCCCATCCGACCTCTCAATTTGGTGTAGGAGTCCACGTTACACAAATTTCTCCACTCTGCTCTCACATTCTCTCACAAACTGGCAACTGCAATCAACTATGGAAGAGGGGCTTCTGGCTGCAGCAGCAGCGGCTGTGGGGGAAGGGCTCACCACTGAGACTGCGGTGGCTCTGGGTGCTGCTGGCATTTGCTGCTGCCACTCCAGACTGCCGCTTTTTTCACAGCTGAAGTGCACAGGGACCCTCTACACCAATTTCCACAACTCAGAGTGTCTCCTCCATGTCCCAGTTCCATGCGCACCCTGCACAGTCAGACCTCACCAGGATTCCCCACCAGGGATGGCACTGTCAGATCAATTACTCCCAATGGTCTGAGGAAAAGGTGTTCGCCATTTTGGACAAATCAAAATGTCTGTTTCCCAGCAGGATCCCCTCCCTTCAATTCTCCCTTGGGCTGCCTAGTCCTCTACGGCTCCAAGCAGCACCCCTTTCTGGTTGCCAAACTCTGGAATCCATGCTTCAATGAAATTTTCATCAATTAGGTTATGCGAGGTGCGAACTGCTGTCCTCCCTGTGGGAGGGGCCAGCTGCCATGTCTCCACCACACAGGGGAAAGGTCTATAGCAGAGTCTGAGGTTTAGAGCTATACCTTAAATACAGCAATCCACCAATTCACTGCGCTTCTCCAGCTGTCCATCCACACCAATAATTCACATGGGGAAAAATCCAGAGCTCCCTCCCTCTCATCTGGTGTCCTGCGAGGGATGGGCTATGCGACTGTCTCCACTGCCATCTTGCTCCACCTCTCTGTTGTGTTTTTTCATGGCTTTAATGTCAAGGGGGCACTGGCTTTGTAGAACAAGTTGATGAGGAGATCCTCCTTCTAAATCTTATGAAACAATTTCTACAGTATGGGTCCTAGCTCTTCTTTTTGGGTCTGACAACATTCAGGTGTGACTATATCTAGTTCTGGGCTTTTTTATTGGAATATTTTTTATTACTATTTTGATCTAGTTGCTCATTATGGGTCTGTTTAGAAGTTCTACTTCTTCCTGATTGAATTTTGATAAGCTATGCATTTCCAGGATTTTGTCTATGTCTTCTATATTTTAGAGTTTATGTCCATAGACATTTGCATAGTGTTTTCAGATGATATCTTGTATCTCTGTGGGATCAGCTGTAATATCTTCTTTTTCATTTCTGATTCAGGTCATTTGGGTCCTTTCCCTTCTCCTCACAGCTAATGGAGCAAGAGCTTACCAATTCTGTTTATCTTTTCAAAGAATGTACTTTTTCTTTCATTGGTCCTTTGTACTTTGTTGTTCTTGGTTTGTTTTTTGTTTTGTTTAGCTATACACTGACCTGAGTTATTTCTTTTCCTTTGCTGTCTGTGGGTTTGTTTTGCCTTTCCTTTTTCAGTTCCTTGAGATGAGTCATTAGATTCTTAATGTGTGCTCTTGCAGTCTTTTTGATGTAGGCGTTTGATTAGGCTATAAATTTTTTCCTTAGGAATTCTTTTGCTGAATCCCATAGATATTGAGAGCTTATGTGACCTTTGACATTCAAGTCAAGGAACCTTGTGATTTACTTCTTAATTTCATTCTTAACCTAATAATCAATCATTCAGTAGCAGCCTGTTCAATTTCCATTACTTTGTGTAAAATTGAGTGTTTCTCGTGATTTCCAGTTTTATTCCACTGTGAAGATATATTGTATGGTGTCTATTTTTTTCATTTGTTAAGATGTGTCTTATGGCATAAGCCAAGATCAGTCTTGGAGAACCTTCCATGTGCTGATGAGAAGAATAATACCTTCAGGAATTTGGGGGTAAAATATTCCATAAATGTCTGTTAGACCAGTTTGTTCTCCAGTCCTATTTAAGACCAGTGGTTGTTTATTTTCTGCTTGAATGATCTGTTCAGTTTTGTCAGTGAAGTGTTGAAGTCCTTGGAAAACAATGCTGCTGTTTATCTTTTTTGCCTAGATTTGATAAGGTGTGCTTTATAAATGCATGTAATACTGTGTTAGGTGCATACATATTTAGAATGGTTATGTCTTCATGTTGAATTTATCCTTCTACCAATATATCGTGACTATCTTTGTTTTTCTTCACTATTATTGATTTAAATCCCATCTTATCTGAGAAGAGAATGGTTACATCTGCTTTCTTTGGGTTTATGTGTAAATGGAATATCTTTTCCATCCCTTCATGTTGAGTCTATGTGAGTCCTTAAAGGTTGGTTAAATGTGTTTCCTGAAGAAAAAACATATTTAGGTTGTATGTTTTCATCTATTCAGCCAGACTGTGTCTCTGAAGAGGTACATTCAGACAGTTCACTTTGAGTGATAAAATCTATATGTAGGATGTTATTCTGTTCATCCTGTTGGATAGTACCTTGTTTCTTTGTTTTACTTCTTGTGCTTATGTGAGCTCTGAGCCTTACCTACTGGTAGTTTGACACTGGGAGTATCCAACTCATTGAGCTATGATAATGCAGTTCTGAGTATTTCCTGCAGAGAAGGTCTGGTTTGGACAAATTCCCTCAGTGTTAGTTTGTCTGAAAATGTCTTCATTTCTCCTTCATCTATGAAACTTAGTTGTTCAGATTCCCAAACTTCAGGGTGGTAGCTTTTATGATTAAGAAGACTGAAGACTACAGATGGTGAAGCAAGATGGCAGTCTAGAGATATCTCCTTACCAACTACTTGTGGTGAGATGGGGAAAGTGGACTTCAGCCACCTATGGCTGGGGGAATCTACCCACAAACATCACTCCAGGGGCCCAGTGAAACAGCAGGAGATTTCAGGATTCAACAATGAGGTCTGGAGCTGAGGAAAGTCAACACAGAAATCAGGTGCTTGGTATGGGCAGAAGCCAGCAGATTGGGCAGCTCTCCAACAAAGGACTGGGAATGGGAAAGTGTTGTCCTATAGTTTTTTGATGTTGGACTGGGATTCTCACTGGAGCAGTAAGCAAAGTCAAATAGCATCCTATGGCTGGGGTTGAATTCTAGGCATGGTGGTTCTCCCTTCGACTTGGCTGCTGGTGGGGGACTGATATTATGGGAAAGCTTCAGGTAGGAGGAATGGTCGTGAGGTTCTAATGCATGACTTGCTCTGGAAAACCTACTGAGCTTGAGCAGCCATCCTTGTAGTGATCTGAGTGGCCACCACACCCCCAAGGAGGGCCACTTCATTTTCAGGGAGCATTGTCGGATGGGACTCCCGGGAAGTCTAGGGAGAACTATGAGACCCCAGTCCCGTAGTGACTGAATGCTGACAAATACAATAGGCCCATATTGAGGGCAAACAAGTACAGAAGACAACAATGAGTCTCCTTTACAGCTAGAGAGTGGCTTCAAAACCCCATCACATATAGGAAATCTAGCATGTGTTCTCCATCTCTTAACACCACATTGCCACCCAGGGTCCAGGCAACATGTATCCTTAATATATGAAATAGAATGTTATACATTGATATATATATATTATATAAAATAATATATTATGTATAACTATATATTATATTTGCATACAATATTATATATATATAAAATCATAAACACAAACATACAGATATATTCTATTATATTTTTTGCTTCTTTTCTCCTCAGTTCTTTTCCTTTTCTTTTTTTTACTCTTTATTTGACAGTGTTATTTATTGTTTTATTTGAGGGGGTTGCATTATATTTTTATTTTTAAATTTGTTCAATAGCGAGAGCTCCTCTATTTATGTTACCCATTTCAGCACCTTTTATTCCGTTTTTCTTTATTATTTCCTTTGTATTGCTTTCTTTTGGTAGATATTTTTCTACTTTTTCATATTTGCCACATAAATTTCTCACACAACAGCTAACAGCTAACCCTTTTTTTGTTTTTCTTTATCTTATAAAACAGTATTTTCAATTTTCTTTATCTATTCTTATTATATTTGCCTTTTTTCCTCTTCTCTGAGGGCTCAAAAAGCCCACAAGCTCACGGTCTAGGATGTCCTTCTAGGCTTTACCTTTTGTAAGAAAGTATTGGTACTTCCTCACTGCAAACATACTGCTGATACCTTTGTATAGCTGGGGGATATGGCCCTCTTGCTTTTGCCAGGGATGAAAAAAAGCTCCTGACTTCCATGCACCTGCCCAGCCTATTCCCACACCTGCCAAATCTAGTTCTAATTCTTAGAACTGCATGCATGGTTAAAGCACTCTGACAAACACCATCATTTCTCCTGATTTCATTTCCATCTTACTGTCCTTTTTCTCTCATTTTCATCATTTCTATCCTTCTCTCCCTCCTTTTTCTCTCTGCTCTTTATCATATTATTTTCCTTCTCTCTTCTCACTCTTTACCCTTATCTTTCTTTTGGTCTTAAGTTCAGAAAACTGAAGGTCTAGCCCAAAATTCACAACATTAAGTGAAATAAGAAACCAGCCAACCTTTGGTACACTGACCAACTTTGTATTATCTAACTAACTATTCTGCAACCCTAAAGAGAAGGAAAACATACAGTAATAGCCTAATTTTCCCAATAACTATAATAATACCAAAAAGTCTTCATTCTGGAACTTGTTCATTCTCACAGAATCAAGATTTGCCCAAAGTATAGGAATTCAGAATGTATTCAAATATTTTTATACTACATAAATATGACATAATATGACACTTTTATACTACAAAGATAAAGCCTGAGACCAGGTCTGCTTTTAAGAGAAATTTTCCATGGAGGAGAATAAATGAGACTGGATATAGCTTGTCCCTGCTATTACCAGAATCAAAGTTTTCACTCATTTAGGCTTAGGAGAAGAGTGGGTAAGCAACTGTGCTCCTAGAAACATATGACTGAAAACCAGCAACATGTGCATGTGTCAACTAATGTGAATGAGATAATAAAAAGAGATTATGCAGCCCAATTAACTCCTTAAATAACAATAACACACTGTCTGAAAGGTCCTAGATTAGAATTTTGACAAAATCTTTCTTGGTTAAGGTCAGATAACTATGTAAATACAAGTACATAATATACTGTGAGAATAAGCAAAGAGAACCTAATTGGAACCTTTTTTTTTTTAGATTATTAAATTGAGATAATAAACTGTAAAAAATCCCCTATATCCTCTGTCTTATCTACAAAATTAAAAATTACCTGCATCAACTATTTCCAATAGTGTATTCCACAGTTCGAAATGCTTCCACTGCAGAAACTGTCACTAGTGATTGCAACCACCTTTAGACCCCTTACTACTTTCTTAATGGCATTTGTGAATTTCTCTCTTCTCAACTACACTATTGGACTGCAAGCTTCTCAAAAGCAGCAATACTATTTCATTTATCTTTACATCCTCACTATATACATAGTGCCTTCTGTCTAGGCAGCTTTATGAAGTTTTAACTAAATAGAATTTATATGTGATTCTAATTTTAAGGAAATAGAAACAGGAAGCGAGAAAAAGAAACAAGAATTTCAAATCCAGTTACAAACCTATTCAAGTCCAAATAAGGTCCAAATAGCATTTGACAGAAGTGTGAAGTAATACCGGTTCTGGAAAAGATAATAGGCAGGATTGGTACCCTGTGGTTCCAGATACTTGGGAAGCAAAGGCAGGAGGATCACTTAAGTTCAGGAGATAAAGGCTACAGTGAGCTATGATTGCACCACTGCACCCCAGCCTGGATAACAGAGAAAGACTGTAACTTTTAAAAAAAGGACAATTCTTACTTGAAGATGTAAGAACTACAAAGCTTTCAAAGCTACTCTAGTGAAAGTTGTTCTAAATTATTTGAACTCAAGTGTGGACAGAAACCTGAAGAATACAACTTATTTGAAATCAAAGTTTCAAAACAAGTATATGAGAAGTGTATAACACTTCTGTATATTATTCAGAAAGTATTTGATTGCTTGTGAAAAATTCTGTGCTAAAACCTGGAGATTTAACAAGACAAAAATTGTCCTATGAATAAATTTACCACTAATAAAGTAGTCACTTAATGCAAACCAACAAAAAAATTATTTAATGCACCTGTTATCAACCACTTGTAGGAGATCTGCAATATAAGGGTCATCTGGCTGGGGAACTGGGTATGAACTAACTTCAGAGGAAGGAATTGATTCATCAATTTGTATATTAATGCCTAAAAGCAATGCTTCTTTCCTTGTCACCTAAAAAAATAAGTGTCTTTAAAAATTAAGAAGATTGACTCAGAATCAAATAATCCAGGTTAATGTTTTGTTATAAAATATGTGTCTAGTTCATATTATGTACCGATAAAATATTTTTTCCTTTATAGGTAAATACCCACCTTTGTCTTTCACCAAACAATGCATTTTTTTTTTTTAAAGACAGAGTCTTACTTTATTGCCCTGGGTGGAGTGCCATGGTGTCACACAGCTCACAATAACCTCGAACTCTTGGGCTTAAGTGATTCTCTTGCCTCAGCCTACCAAGCTGGGGCTACAGGAGCCCACCACAATGCCCGGCTATTTTTTTGTTCGTTTGGGCAGGTCTGTGTTTGAACCTGCCACCCTCGGTATACAGGGCCGACGCCCTACCCATTGAGCCACAGGTGCCACCCCAAACAAACATTCTTGACAACCTTAACAAGACATGGTTCTAAAACAACCATGTCTGCATACTTGACACATACAGCCATACTGCATTTCACTGTGCTATGGGTTGCTGTACTTCACAGATGCTGCATTTTTTTTTTTTTTTACAAACTGCATTTTTTTTACTTGTGGTAACTGCAGGAAGCAAGTCTATCCATGGCATTTTCCAACAGCATGGGCTCATGTTTCTGTATCATATTTTGGTAATTCTCATAATTGTTCAAATTTTTTCATTATTATAATTTCTGTAATGTTGATTTTTGATGCTACTATTGTAAATGATTTGGATTTTTTTTTTGAGACAGAGCCTCAAGCTGTCACCCTGGCTAGAGTTCTGTGGCATCACAGCTCACAGCAACCTCCAATTCCTGGGCTCAAGCGAGTCTCTTGCCTCCGCCTCCCAAGTAGCTGGAAATACAGGTGCCCGCCACAAAGCCCAGCCATTTTTTTTGTTGTTGTTGCAGCAATCATTGTTGTTTGGTGGGCCTGGGCTGGATTCGAACCTGCCAGCTCAGATGAATGTGGCTGGTGCCTTTGCCCGTTGAGCCACAGGCGCCGAGCCAAATGTTTTGGATCTTAGCAATTGATACATGCAGTGCACTCCCTGACTTCTCCATGAGCAGTGCCCCTGCCTCTTTCACTTTCCTTGTGTCCTGTTCCCTGAAACACAGCAATATTGACATTATAAGACCTATAATGGCCTCTAAGTGGTCAAGTGAAAAGAAGTTACACATTTTTCACTTTAAATCAAAAGGCAGAAATGATTAACTATACTGAGGTAGGTGTGTCAAAAGGAAAGACAGGCCAAAAAGCAGGCCTTCCTCATAGAACAGTTAGCCAAGATGTGAATGCAAAGGAAAATGTCTTGAAGGAAATTAAAAGTTCTACTTCCTTGAACACACATATGATCAGAAAGCAATGAAGAAAGTTTTCAGGGTGTGGACAGATCGAATCAGCCACAATATTTCCCTCACCAAAGCCTAATCCAGAGCCAAGACCTAACACCCTTAGATTCTATAAAAGCTGAGAGAGGTGAGAAAGCTGCAGAAGAATAGTTGGAAGATAGCAGACGTTGGAACAGGACATTTAAAGTAACAACCCAACCTCATAACATAAACGAGTAAGTTGAAGCAGCAAGTGCTCATGGAGAAGCTGCAGAAAGTTATCCAGAAGATCTAGCTAGGAACAGTGATGAAGGTGACTACACTAAGCAACAGATCAGTGTAGAGGAAACAGCCTTCTACTGGAAAAAGATACTATCTAGAACTTCATAGATAGAGAAGTGAATGCATGTCTTCCAAAGGCAGACTAACTTTCTTCTAGGGGGTAACACATCTGGTGACTTTGAGTTGAAGCAAGTTATCACTTAGCATTCTTAAAATCCTAGGGATCTTAAAAATTATGCTAAATCTACTCTGCCTACACTCTATATGTACACAACAAAGCCTAGATGACACACATCTGTCACAGTATGTTTTACTGAATATTTTAGGCCTAGTACTAAAACCTACCGTGCAGAAAAAAGATCCCTTTGAACATATTACTATGTGGATCTCACACAGGTAGAGAGTTGATTGGTGGTTACCATGGGTGGGAAGGGAAGCACAGAGATGAAGAGAGGTTGGTTAAGGAGCACAAAATCACAGAAGGAATACATTCTACTATTTTAAAGTACAGTAGAAAAACTACAGTTAACAATAATTCATTGTATACTTTAAAATAGCTACAAGAGAAGAACTATAATGTACCCAACACAAGAATACACGTCACAAGTAATGAACATCCCAATTACTCTGATTTGATCATTAAACTCTATATGCTTGTATCAAAATATCACATGTACATCCAAAATATGTATAACTATTATACATCAATAAAAAGATGATTATTTAGTAATGTCAAAATATCATATGACTGAAATTTTAAGCAACAAGAGTAGAATAGAAGGGAATGTCATCTGCAATACAAAGCCATTCTATAAAGTGAATTCATAGAGAACATTTTCTTAATATTTTTAATTAGCACCAAGGGTAAATTTTTTTTTATGGGTAGATATACTATATTGTCTTGGTTTAAAACACATTGGTAGGCTAAGTGCAATGGCTCATGCCTGTAATCTTAGCATTCTGGGAGGCTGAGGCAGGTGAACTGCCTGAGCTCAGGAGTTTAAGACCAGCCTGAGCAAGAGCAAGGCTCCTCCTTTCCAATAAAAAAAAAAGAGAGAGAGAGACAAACTACCCAGGCATTGTGGTGGGAATCTGTAGCCCCACATCCTTGGGAGACTTAGGCAAGAGGATTGATTGAGCTTAAGAGCATGAGGTTTCTGGGAGATATGAAGTCACAGCCTCTACCCAGACCAACAGAGTTGAGACTGCATCTCAAAAGAAAGAACAAACAAAAAAACTTCCAAAAGTTGATAATTCATTTTTTTAACCATCATACCAAGATCAGAAGTACACTTGAAAAATGAAAAATCCTCATGAAGAACAAATATAATTCACAATTTTCTCTTAAGTAGAATTCTAGCAAATTTGTATACTCCTGTCTCCAGTTTTAAGAATGAAGAAATTGAGTCAGAGGAAGTTTTATGGCAGATTGTACTTTATATCTAAACAGACCTAACAACTTCCTTCTTCCTTTACCTCATGCCTTTCCTCCTTGCTTGATCCCTCTGTTTCCTTCAAAAACTCTTTTCTTCTTCTAGTCCCTTAAATAAAGTTTTCCCTACAGTCTGGCTTTGGTTCTCTTTTGTTCCCAGGCTATGTAAGCTTTCTAGATAATTCCTACCACATCCCTAATAATCTAGTGACTCTCAAATTTGAATCTCCATCTGGGTGCACACTTCTGAGAACATATATATACATTCCACTTCTTACTAAAAGTATCAGCATGAATGGTCTGTGGGTATAATATACTCAACACATTCAAAAGTAGTCTCCACTCCATTTTCCAGATTCTCTACCTTCAGAAATAGTACTGTCATCCACTCACTAATTCACTAACAACAGAAATCTGGGAATGTTTCTACTTCTCAAATCTATCACATTCAGTTGCTAAATTCTACTATTGACACATCTTGCATCTCTCCAGAGTCTGTCCCAGTATTTGCTCAGGAATCCTGATTATCCTCTTTTTTAACTGATTCTTCTACTTACTTTCTGACATCCTCCCACTTTCACCACCTTTTCTGCTCTTGGCTCCAAGTCCCTGTGGCCATATCATTACCTGTGCCATCTCAAGCCCCACAGATTCCTTCCCAACCCTGGCCTCACAGTTCTAATCCCTCCACTGTCAACAATCTTCTCTCCACTCAGCTATAGGCACACAATAACATGACTGTGGTCTGCACTTTGTCGTCATCACAACTGTACCAACTAGATCCTCAACACTGAAACTCCCTTTTGACTGCAAACTTCACTCTAACCAAATTACTTCCAGCCCTCACTCTGCTCTTTAATCCCTGTCTCTATACAGACTCACAATCCCACAGTCTCCTCTGTCTCACTTACATCCATAATCTTGATCCCAAAGATTCAATGATCTTGATACTAGCATTGAAGATTCTTTTGCCACCTGCTGAACCACCACCAACTTTGGATAGAGCCCATCACTTCCTTTCTTTGCTCTAGAACTGCTGAGTTTAGCACTAAAAATACCAAGATAGTTAAGAAAGTATACCATTTCCAAATTCTTTGAGCATCCATTACTTTTATGATTAAAGTAAAAATAATGATGATAGTAAGAGAAAAAAAGTATAAGAACTAGTGATTAGGGAAATAAAACTTTGGGGCTCAGTGCCTGTGGCTTAATAGTCTAAGGCATCAGCCACGTACATCTGAGTTGGTGGGTTTGAATCCAGCCTGGGCCCGCCAAACAACAATGATGGCTGCAACAAAAAAATGGTCGGGCATTGTGGCAGGTGCCTATAGTCCCAGCTACTTGGGAGGCAGAGGCAGGAGACTCGCTTGAGGAATTGGAATTGGAGGTTGCTGTGAGCTATGATGCCATGGAACTCTATCCAGGGTGACAGCTTGAGGTTCTGTCTCATAAAAAATAATAATAAAAAACTTTGGGCATTGACATTAGGCCACTTGTATCTACAGCTATTACTATCCATATCTAGAAAATATTACCTGAGTGTTCACAAATAGTTCATAAATCAAAAAGTTATCCAATATATCTATCTATTCCTGTCTACCTATCTTTCTATTTATCTACCTACCTACCTGAGAGACATGGTCTCACTTTTGCCCAAGGTGAAGTGCAATGGCCTGATAATAGCTCATTGTAACCTCAAATTCCTGTGCTCAAGCCATTTTAGTCCCTCAGGCTCTTAAGTAGATAAGACTATAGGCACACCCTGCTAAATCTTTTCAAATTCAAATGTCTGGGAATGAAAATCTAAATTCCTGCTCTAGTCAAAAGTTTTTATGTCTTTAAAAGGTTAAATATTATAATTTGTTTTCAAAAGGAATGGACTTACCCGGAGTTTGTACTACAGCTTGAAAATTCTTTTCTTGAAGGTGTTGAATTTTTCCATTCTTTAGCTTGATTCTCTTTCTCCAAAAATTTGAGTTTATGAACATATTGGTTATTTATAAATTTGAAATCAGCTGTGTCAGGTGTATTCTTTTTCAGAGTAGTTCTCAACTCTTAAAGTGAAAAAAATTCAAAGGTTACTTTATGTTACTTATGTATTTTTTAAATCATTTTACTCTGTTTATACTTTAATCACATTTAAACTGGAAAAACTGCAGTCAGACAGACCCTTCACAATAGAGCACTCATGCAAAGAAAAATAAGTTGATTTCATAAAACTTGAGAAGAAAAGTACCAGAGTAACACAAGGATGACTGCAGCAATCTCTAACAACAGCGCCAAGGTTTGCAAGTGGGTATGAAGGAAGGCTGCTCCACAGTAGGTGTCCTGAGACCTCTAGTGTTTCCTTAGGGTTATTTCCTAATATGCT
>CAUYON010108086.1:0-18009 GCA_963573935.1 Arctocebus calabarensis
AGGAGAGGGAGGACGTCAGTGTTCACAGGAGAGAGGTGAGGAGAGGGAGGACTTCAGTGGTAACAGGGTAGAGGTGAGGAGAGGGAGGACGTCAGCATTCAAAGGAGAGAGGGGAGGGATGGGAGGACGTCAGCATTCACAGGGGAGAGGTGAGGAGAGGGAGGATTCAGTGGTTACAGGGGAGAGGTGAGGAGAGGGAGGACGTCAGCATTCTCAGGAGAGAGGTGAGGAGAGGGAGGACGTCAGCGTTCACAGGAGAGAGGTGAGGGATGGGAGGATGTCAGCGTTCACAGGGGAGAGGTGAGGAGAGGGAGGATTCAGTGGTTACAGGGGAGAGGTGGGGAGAGGGAGGACGTCAGCATTCTAGGCTTACCTCATTTTGTTGCTGTCTGTTTTATTGTGCTTCACAGATCCTGCACATTTTAACAAATTGAACATTGGGGCAGCCCTGCGTGGAGTGAGTCCATTGGTGCCATTTTTTCCAATAGCTTGTGCTCACTTTGTTTTTCATTTGCCAATTCTCATAATGCTCAAAACTTGTTCATTGTCATTTTACCTATTATGGTGACACATGGTAATCAGTGATCTGTGATGTTACTATTGTACTTGTTTTGGGGTGCCACACAGCGCACCCATATTAGACATGAACTTAATAAATGTGTGTGCTCTGAATGCTCCACTCACAGGCCGTCCCCTCATCTCTTTCTCTTTCTCTCTCTCTCTTTCTCTTTTCCTCTCTGTCTCTCCTCAGGTTCCCCTAGTCCCTGAGACATAGCAATATTGAAATCAGGCCAACTAATTACTCTATAATGGCCTTTAAGTGTTCAAGTGAAAGGAATATTTGCATGTCTCTCACTTTAAAACCAAAACTAGAAAGAAATGATTAAGCTTAGTGAGACATGCATATTAAAAGCTGAAATAGTCCGAAGTTTGGCCTCTTGTGCTGAACAGTTAGCCAAGTTGTGAATGCAAGGAAAAGTTCTTGAAGGAAATTAAATGTGCCACTCCAGTAAACACACGAACAGACACAGGAAAGCTGTGTTGCTTATATGGGAGAAAGTTCTAGCGCTTGGAAAGATCAAACTAGCCATGACGTTCTCCTAATGCCCTATTTCTCTTCAATTCTATAAAGGCTGAGAGAGGCGAGGAAGCTGCTAAAGAAAAGTCTGAAGCTGGCAGAGGCCGGTTCATGAAGGTTAAGGGAAGAAGTAGGCTCTATAACGTGAAAGCACGAGGTGAAGCCGCAAGTGCTGATAGAGAAGCTACCGAAGCTTATCTGGAAGATCTAGCGAAGACAACTGATGGAGGTGACTACATTACACAACAGATTTTCTACTATAGACAAAACAGTCTTCTGTTGGAAGATGGTCCTTAAGACTTTCATAGTGACAGAGAATCAATGCCTGGCTTCAAAGCTTCATTGGACAGGCCGACTCTCTTATTTGGGACTAACGCCGCTGGTGATTTTAAGCTGAAACCAGTGCTCATTTACTATTTCAATAATGGTAAATTATCACTAAATATGCTCTGCCTGTGCTCTACAAATGAAACAGCAAAGCCTGAATGATAGTATGTCTCTTGATAGTATGTTTTAACAAATATTTTAAGCCCCCTGTCGAGAACTACTGCTCAGAACAAAAATAAGTGATTCCAAAAAATATGACTGCTCATCGACAAGGCACCTGCTCACCCAAGCACTCTGATCACTCTGATGGCGATCTAGAAGGAGATTACCATTGTTCTCATGCCTGCTAACACAACATCCATTCTACGACCCATCAATCAAGGAGGCATTTTCAACTTTTAAGTCTTATTATTAAAGAAATGCATTTTTTAAGGTTGTGGCTGCCATAGACTCCTCTGGTGGAGCTGGGGAAAGTAAATTGAAAACATTTCCAGAAAGGATTCACCATCCTAGGTACTAGTAAGAACATTTGTGATTCATAGGAGGAGGAACATATCAACATTAACAGGTGTTTAGAAGTGGATTCTAACCCTTGTGAATGACTTTGAGGGTGTTCTAGACTTCCATGGAGGAAATAACTGCAGACGTGGTAGAAATAATAAGAGAACTAGAATTAGAAGTGATGTTGGAAGATGTGACCCAGTTGGTACCAGCTCATAATCAACAAAGAGTTGTTTCCTGTGGATGAGCAAAGAAGGTGGCTTTTTGAGATGGAATCTGCTCCTGGTGAAGGTGCTATGAACATTGCTGAAATGACAACACAGGATTTAGAGTATTCCATAAACTTAAACTTGATACAGCAGCAGTAGGGTTTGAGAGGATTGACCCCAATGCCTGAAAGATGTTTTACTATGGGTGAAATGCTATCAAACAGCATCACATGCTACCGAGAAATATTTCATGAAAGGAAGAGTTGATTGATGTGGCAAACGTCATTGTTGTTTTATCTTAAGCAATTGCCACAACCACTTAACCTTCAGCAACCCGTCACCCTAGACAGTCATCAACATTGAGGCAATACCCTCCACCAGCAAGAAAGCTCAGATGATTGTTAGTATTTTTTAGCTGTGAAGTATGTTTAAATCAAGCTCTATACATGGTTTAGAAATAATGCACACACTTAATAGAGTCCAGTATAGCATGAACATAAGTTTCCTAGGCACTAGGGAGCCAAGAACATTATATGACTCACTTCATTGTGATCTATACACTTTATTGCAGTGGTGTGGAACCAGCCTGCAATGTCTCCAAGGTCTGCCTATACATCACTTCCGGGAGTTTGGCAGTAACTGGAGAGACAAAAATAGAATTACAACCCCTAGGAGTAGCCAGTCACGTAAAGGTTTGTTTCCTCTTCCCTCCAAGGTGATAAAAACACACTGGAAGTAAGAAAAAGGGGCTTGTGGGGCGGGGGAAGAGGATGAAGACGCTGAAAAGGGAGGAAAGATATTTCAAATAAACATCTAGGAAAGGATGGCGGTCAAAGGACTAGAAGAGGGGTGTGGAGTCTGGCTGGATTTGGAGAAGATGTTTTGGGCTTTACTTTTGAATAATCCTTGATAAATCAGTGGTTGTTTTTTCAGTACTCTGGACCCACACACATTTGCAGGCCCATAGTCTCCTGGTGTGGATAGTCATTATCTGATTGTTAGAACTGGATTTGAGCCCTGTGCTGCTATTAAATAACTGTTTGATCTCGGACAAATAAGCCGCTTCGTGTCTCTGAGCCTCAGTTTCCGTATCTGGAGAGTGGTAGATGTGAGCTAAAGATCCTGGTACTTTGTGCTTAGAGCAGCATCAATTTCTAATGCGAATACCACAGCATTCTTGCATTTTAGGTGAAAGATTAATAGTCCTCTTGTAAGATTCTGTCTTAGAGTGGGAGACTGGCTACCATCACTTCCTTCTGTGCTGGACAGAGAGGTGATTTGACCAGAATTATAGCATTATATTTATAAAAGAGTATAATGTCCATTTAAATGTACTAATTGGATGGCTGGATTCTAGAGCATTATTTTAAATAGTCCAAAAATCTTACCTCCTTTATTAGGCACATTCATACCTGAGTCTCAGGAGCATCACAGAGTCCAGGTGGCTTGTTGCTGTAGATCTTTTTTTTTTTTTTTTTTTTGTAGAGACAGAGTTTTACTTTATCACCCTCGGTAGAGTGCTGTGGTGGCACAGCTCACAGCAACCTCCAATTCTTGGGCTTAGGTGATTCTCTTGCCTCAGCCTCCCAAGTAGCTGGGACTACAGGTGCCTGCCACAATGCCCAGATATTTTTTTGCTGCAGCTTGGCAGGGGCTGGGTTTGAACCTGCCACCCTCGGTATATGGGTCCAGCACCCTGCCCACTGAGCCACAGGCGCTGCTCTGTAGATCATTCTTAAACACACAAGTTCACCTGTTACTAGTAGTACTGCTGATCTCCCTAAGTGTCCGGCTCTCAGGAAGGAGGGCCAAATGATATGTTCATGTTGCCAACCATTAAACCAGCGTTTAATAAGTAGAATTTTACCAAAACAACAGAGCTATAAAATTCAATTTAGCAACTGATCGAGTGCCTCATATGTATAAGGTATCAAACAGGAAAATGGGAACTACAGATATCAGTTTTGCTGATCAAAGCCCACAACCACAATAAAAACACAAAACAGGAAACTGTGACAAGTATCTGACTGTTGTGCAGCCACTCGGTACATAAGGGGTGCAGTCCAACAGCTCAACAGGGGTGTGGTCAGCGTGCAGTAACAGGCTGGATAAGGGTAGAAGGCTTTCTGGTAGGCTCCAAGGGGGAAAAGTTGTGGGAGTTATGCTTTTATCTTGTTAGGCACATGTTATTACTCAAAAACACTTATACATAGTGGCTCAGTAGCACATGCACACACACACACTCCTAACATTCTATCAGCTTGGTGTACGCTGATTGCCCTAAGTGACTCATTTGACCTAAGGTCCAAGCACAACAATACAGCTGCAATTGTCAATATGTGCTCAGGACCATTGAGGTTGCCACAAGAACTGTGCAGATACACAGGGCCTTATGCTCAGGAGAACTCAGCTTAATGCTCTGCTATGGCTCTCTTGAAATTCATCAGGATTTCTAAATGAGGGACCCTGCATTTCTACTTTGCACCTGTCACCACATATTACATGTAGTATAGCTGGTCTTAGTTGCTTGAGATCCCTTTCCAGGGTCTCAGAGGTCAAAACTATTTTAATAATAATATTATTAATATGTACAGTGGCGTCTTCCAGAGGGAGTGTGACGTTGGTATCACGACAGATTGAGTACAGAAGCAGATACGAGAATCCAGCTATTATCTCCTGAGCCAGAAATCCAAGAGATTCCAAGAAATGAAAAAATAGTACCACTCTTCTTGCTATATATACAGTTTGCTTTTGGAAAACACAGCTATTTTTCATAAAAATATTTTATTGATGTTAAGATGTTATGGGTCTTAAAAAATTATTTTTAAGTGAATTAATAAATAACCAAAGATTTTCTTAGTTTAAGTTTCTAATTTGTTAAATATTAATAGGTACAACTCACAAACACAAAAAGCCTTCAGGGCCCATAATAATTTTTAAGCATAGGAAGGGCTGAGTCTGAAAAGTTGAGAGTCACTGCTCTCTAGGTATTTACTGTTTCTGCTAGAGGAAAGAAACCCTGGAATGTGATCAAAAGATACAGTGTGCTTATTTATAATTTTTCATTTATGTGGGTAAATTGATGCCTACTGAGGAAAAAAGAGGCAAGGAGACAACCTTTTAAATTTCCTTTGAACTTCTGCAGAATTTCCCAGCGTGTGACCTAACCCAAATCATTTGTTTTTACTTGTTTTTCTTCTTTGCAGAAGTTTCGGAGTGGCTGGTTCCAGGTTACATCTAGCCCTAGGAGGTTTCCAAAGTAGAATGGCAGGGCAGCGCCTGTGGCTCAAGGAGTAGGGCGCCAGCCCCCTATACCAGGGGTGGTGGGTTCGAGCCTGGCCCCAGCCAAAACTCCAAAGTAGAATGGCGGCTTGCAGAGGCTGTGAGCTACTCTTCCCTAGCGGGTTCTAGTGGAGTCCAGCTATACTTTTCCTCAGGGATGCGTAAGAGGATGCTGTGTGAGGCAGAGTTGGATGAAGCAACCTCTCAGGTACCTTTCACTTTGGGGATGCTGGCAGGGGAGAATATCTTTTCCCTTACCAAGTTCAAAGTCATGGGGCTGAGGTAATAATAAATAGGTACATAAGAGGAAAAAAGAGGAAAAGGCCTTCTGTCGACATGGGAGCAGTGGGCAGTCATCAAAGATCCCCATTTTCCGTTGGAGAAGCAGCCATGGGCCAGGGCCTGAAAAGAGAGCTCTCTCCAAGTGCAGTGCACGGGGAGGATGACGTACCCAAGGCGAGGGCCACGCAGGGTGGGAATGGGAATCGCTTGTTCTCATTCTTACGACTCTGACTCACTGAAACTGGTCCCTCCCTTCCCGTTTTGGGGCCACTTTCCATCACTTTTAGCACCAAAGTACTGACAGGCCTTTCCCCCACTTGTCTTTGAAAATCTTTCTTGTAAGTGAGCGCTAAGGTGCTTGGCTGTTAACAGTGTAACTCATCACCCGTGGTGGGGGGAACAAGGAGATCCTGGAGACAATATTTACCCCAAAGAACAAATCTCCAAAGGAGGACATTTTGGATGTTGGGCAAGTAGAATGGACATTTGGGGGATAGAACATTTTTCTAGCACTTCTCACCATGCCTGCTGTTTTAAAGGATAATCAATATGTCTGCCTTCCATTCACCTCTCTCCCCCCTATTTCCTTCTTTATTTCCTCTTTTCCTCCTTTCTTCTGTTAAAGGTCTTATGGATCCCCCATTACCTCCCAGGTGTTGCTTAGGTGTTGGGAATTCAATAAACCGGTGTCATTGGTTTCATAATTTGTGAGCAGGGTCAAACAAGTAAACTGATCCCTGTAACGTGCTTAGGCAAAAGGTCTCGGGCAGGGCACACAGGCTGCCTAGGATGGAGGGCAGAGCGATCCCTTAACCTAGTTTCTGGAGGAGGAAGTGGGTGTTTCCAAGGGGGAGCAGGAGAACAGGTGCTCCAGACCCAGGGAAGTTAGTTACGTGCCCATGTTCACATAGGTTTGTTGTGGGATCTGGACTGAAACCTGGTTTGGCTTCACAGCCTCCACCCCGTCTCCGTGTGGCAAGCACTGCCTTTCCCAGGAAATAGTTTCCTTTCCCAGGAAATAATAGTTTGGGTGACCTGGAACAGTGGGAGGTGGGAGGGAAGAAAGAGTGACCGGAACGAGTCTGTGGTCAAGATTCCATACACTATTCTTTTCAATCACACCTGAAAACAGAAAAGGTGGGCAGACATTTATTGACCAGTATGAAAGTAAAGTCCAGTTCTTTGAGGTGTCGTTAACTTGCATTTGTGTTCCAAATTCTTTTTTTTTTGGCCAGGGCTGGGTTTGAACCCGCCACCTCTGGCACATGGGGCCGGCACACCACTCTGTCGAGCCACAGGTGCCGCCCGTGTTCCAAGTTCTTTAAAGTCTATGCATGGAACGCCTGCCAAGTGCCAGGGCAGACTCAGTGGCCGCCCTGTGGGAGCTCCTGTCTCTCTTCCCAGAGCAGCTGGGCACAGACCCACTGCTCACCAGCTCCCGGTTCAGCGCCCACTGCCGTTTCTGCAGCTCCCCACCGCCTCCCCCAGAGCCCTTTGGTCCCCTCTGCTAAAGCATAACCTGGCTCCCGTCATTTCTCCTTTCCGTCCTCCTGCCCCCTTGTCGGAGGTGCAGAGGAGCAGTGGATAATGACCCACCAGGAGGGGGTGAAGAGGCCTCGCTCCTCCACCAGCACAGGAGGCCAGGGCTGACCGGCTCTGCCACGCTCACGTGACAAGGGAATTTGGAACCCTTTACCGTCCAGCCTTTCTGTACTTACCTGGCACTGGCTGAGAGTTTACTCTTCCAGAAACAACTGGGTCCCAGGAAAATGCTCCACCCCTCCCACAAGAATGCAAAGAAACAATTGGCTATTAATTTCCAGTAACAGGAACCCCTTCAGCCAGGAAATCTAAATGGAACAGTGATTAAGTCACGAAGGCTCCTTGGCCCCATTAGCGTTCAGGACTACTGATGGCTCTGCTCTCCTCGTAGAGACCATTTTTAGCTGCTGGTCTTGGGAAGATATTTCACTTCTAATTGAGGCACCTGCATGTTTGTGTGGGCAGCACTCTGTGGTGGTTAAGGCCATACACTAGGGAGGCAGAATGTCCCAGTTTGAATCTGAGCTTTGCCCCTTGCTGCATGACTTTGGACAGGTTGCTTAACTCTTTGCTTCTGTTTCTCCATCTGTGAAATGGAAATAATAGTATTGACCTCATAGTGTTGTCTCATAGCATCAGGAGAATTAAATGGGTTGATATTTGTGGTGTTCTTAGCAACACGCACAGGAGGGCTGGGCATGGTGAGACTGGGGAGAGAGGACTTCAGGCATCTCTGGCAGGTGGGATCTGCCCAGAAACTTCCCTTTGGAGACACAGGGAGACAGCGTGAGGCTTCTGGACACCCTGAGGAAGGCTAAAGCGGAGGAGATTGGAAATGTCATCAAGCCACACGCAATAAAGATGGTTCCAGTCCATGAACCCCTGTATCACTCTCCCTCTGGAGAAACCCTAACTGCCCCCTTCTATCATCGCCCGATTCAGCAGGAAGCAGTTAGATCGAGTCTTCACCCTTTTTTCCTAACAGCAGTTGGAGTTTCTACTCAGAGAGGGAGAATTGATGCAGGACAATTGGCGCCCTGGCCAGCTCAGTGGAGCTGGCGGACCTGCTGCCTCCTCCTTGGTGGTGTTGGTGCTTCGGCAGCCACCTGAAGAACCAGGGGGCTGGATGACAGGCAAGGAGGGGGACCGCCAACCCGCACCGGAGGCTCCAATAGCCAAAGAGGCCAGACAACTGCCGAGGAGACACCTGTGCCTTGGTGTCTCCTTCACTTTACACTTAAGACTAAATGAGGAACCCCCATTTCCTATGCCTAGGTCAATTTCTTGTGAATTTCCTAGGCCTTAATTCCATGAATGGACTGTGTCCATTCATTGATATATTCATTCACTTTGCCCCCGCAGAAGGGACTGTGTTCCGTTCATTGATACATTCATTCACCTTGCCCCTGGTGGAAGGTTCATTCTTTTCCTGGCCAAGGAACCCATACACCTATATATACCCTGAGACTAAAGGCCTAAAGGAGGAGACGAGGAAAGACCGGGAGAGAAGCGGAGAGAGCTTCTCTCTCCCCACTAGAATTCTCTCCCTCTACCAGGAGCCTTAGTGTTTTCTGTATTCTTTTCTGTAAATAAATTCTGTCTTACCACTGGGGTGTTAGTGGGGGATAATGTAATGAAGAATAATAAAATACATGTATTTAAAAAAAAAAGAAACCGAAAGCTTCCATTAGTCATATAATTGAAATAATTAGAAATAAATACTTTAAATATGTAAATAAAATTTAAAATATTAAAGCCCCTTAAAAAAAAAAAGAAACATGCACAGGAAATAACTTTTAAAGATTAAATAGGTTCGGCATCTGTGGCTCAAGCAGCTGAGGCACCAGCCACATACTCCTGAGCTGGAGGGTTTGACTCCAGCCCGGGCCCGCCAAACAACAATGGTGGCTGTAACCTAAAAATGCCCGGCTATTGCGGTGGGCTCCTGTAATCCCAGCTACTTGGGAGGTAGAGGCAGGAGAATCGCCCAGGAGTTGGAGATTACTGTGAGCTGTGATCCCAGGGAGATAGCTTGAGGCACTGTCAAGAAAGAAAGAAAGAAAGAGAGAGAGAGAGAGAGAGAGAGAGAGAGAGAGAGAGAAAGAGAGAAAGAGAGAAAGAGAGAAAGAGAGAAAGAAAGAAAGAAAGAAAGAAAGAAAGAAAGAAAGAAAATAATATATTTAATTGAATATATTTAATTATTCAACTGTGGATGGTACTGTCTGTCATCAATTAGAGGAAATAGATTTAGGAAAGAAGTTAAATAGAGAAATTTGGGGGTCAAATTGCCTCAGTGCAAATCCTGAATGCACCATTTGATTAGAGGTTAAGTCACCTAATCTCTCTACTCTTAAATATCCTCATCTGTGAACCAGGTTCTAGTTGTGCCTATTCCTTGGGGTGGTCACGGGGAATGAGCTTGGCAAAGCTCTTAGCACGGCGCCTGCATTTGCTAAGTGCTCCATACATTTTAGCTTGTGTTATTGCCGGGCACTCAGAAGAAAGTGCCAGATAAACGCAGAGATCTGGATTGCACAAGCTACAGCCTGGGCAAAGGTAAGGTACTGAGCAAATGCAGCCGAGCCTGGAGCCAGCTCTTAGAGGCTGGCTGTGCGTTGGTGAGGGAAACGCCCCGCAGCTTGCCAAGGCGTGAAGCGTTCAGCTCCTCTGTGGGGGAGCCCTGACCTTTGTGCCTGCTGGAGGTGTGATCTTGTATGTTTTGTTTTTTGCAGTTTTTGGCCGGAGCCGGGTTTGAACCCACCACCTCTGGCATATGGGGCCAGCACCCTACTCCCCTAGCCACAGGCGCCGCCCTCGGGAGGTGTGATCTTGGGAACGTCAACATCTCCAAACCTCAAATTTGTTTCCTCCCTTCCTCCCTTCCTCCCTTCCTTCCTCCTTTTCTTCTTATCATGAACATTTATTGAGGGCTTGCTCATTGCAGGACGCACCGTGTTAGCTTCTACGTATTCCCCAAGGGACAGTTCAGTGATGACCTTGCATCACAGGGAGGCTGTAAGCATTAAACGAGTTACTGTCCGTTGGGCGTCCAGTCAGGGTGGTACCTGGGGTGTGCTCATACTGGCTGCTCTTGCGGGGTTACTATCAGCTGTCCTGAGATCACCTCTGTATTAAGTCTCATTACCCACACAAAGGAGGAGGCTGGTTCTTAGGATGAGGCTCTTAGGCAGGACAGGCAGAAGGATCGTTCAAGGTTACTCATTTTGTTTCTGCAGTAGAAAATGGAGCAGGGATATTTTTCTTCCCTCTGTAAATTTGGGATACTATCAGCAGACCAGTCATCCAAGAAATTAAAAAGCAGAAAGCAGAGTCTACCGAGTAGACTCATTTAAGATCTCCCCTGATCGTACCCCATCCTGGGCCCTTTCAAAGCAAGTTTGGCTGACGTGAAATTCTTTTGTCCAGGGCAAAATTTCTCCTAAGCGCTGCAGGATACTATTTCCTTAAGCTGCGAATAGCATTCCATGAGAAGAAATTAAATCGTGGAATGTTTCTTTCCTGCAGACCACCTCCAAGGTTGTAATATACAAATGCATTTGATGATATTGCATGCAGCATTTCAAAAAAATCATTTGATTTAGAAGCCTTTCTCCAGTAGCTCTAGCCGCATCTCATAGTATTACCTCTTTCAGAAACAATTTGAGAAATGCCCATCTAGGCGAGCTAAGCTAGACTTCATCAATGAAAACCAGGCTGAAACACTGAAACCGTGGCAACACAAGCATTATCCTCAGATGAAGAAGTGGGGAGGAGAGCAGAACTACCCTAGTTAACACTAGAGAATGAACAGAGGGCTCTTTGTGAAGGGCAGCCATCCACTTGGCTGGCCTGCCTCACCTGCCCGGGGTGAGACACTCAAGCACTGTTAGGTGCAGGTGTTCCTAGGAAACAGGGCATCTCTGCTCTGTCTGCTTTTTGCTCCTGCAAAATTCTCATTTCCCACGGCCAGCAGAAAACCTCCCAGAAGTTGGTGGTTTGGATGAGCGTATTTATGTTCCCCAAATAGTTCCATTGCTTCCTCTTCTTAAATTAGGAGGTCAAGATGACAGCGGGTGGGAAAGACCTTAGAATGGGAAATAAAACCATATAATAATGTACGTTTTTGCTGACAAGCTGTATGACCCTAGAAGAGGACTCAGTCATTTCTTTTAATGTGGTCATCTGTAAAATGGGGATCATATTGTAAGAGAACCAATTTCATGGTGTTGTCCGAGGAGTGAGACACTGATTGTAGAGCACCTCACTTGATGCCAGCACATTGTGTCTGCAATTAACAGTGATGTTTTTATAGATTCCTCAGTGTGTGTGTAAGAGAGCGAGAGAACGTGCAAAAACAGCGGAAGAGGGACATATATGCAATGCTCAGAGTTTAATGTGATTTCCATTTTGCAAAGGAAGATTTAGATTGAAATGGAAAATGAATATATTTCCTATTGATGTCATCTGTTTTTACCTAAGGAGATAAGTTATAAATGTGACTCTATGCAGAGAGGCCTAGAAACCAGTATTACATATTTGTTAGTGTCTTAGTTTATACATCAGTCTCTGGAAAATGTAGTTAGTGTGAGTTAATCCCCAAAAGCTTCCTTTGTATGGGATGTACTTTGTAGGTATATAACGGTATTTAGGAGACTGAATTACTGAGTAGAAGGTTGTGTACTGGGTGGGCTTTGACTCTGAGCAAGGGGGATTGCCTTGACGGATCTTTGATCAGTCCTCTTGATAGCCTCCACAAACGATCCGAGCCAGAATTCTTTCACTGTAGACTTCAGAGCTTCTTCTCTCTCGTTCTTGCTTCTCTTCCTCTCTCCTCATATGTCATTATTTATATTTATGTGATTACGCTCATTATCTTTATTTTACCTGTTTTCGAAGTGGCAAGGGTCTGACATCATACTTTACCTTTAAGATTACCATATTCTTGGACCACTTGGAAGTCTCCTTCATATTCAACATAGTGCAGGAATACAATACATAGTAGCCTCCAAATAAAGGCTAAAACATATGCCAACATTAGGACTAGAATAGAATACTAAACTATAATTGGGATTGTTTATCTGGGGCCAAAAATATCATGGGGAATAAACATACAAAGACCTCTTACTTTGAATATGGTGCTTAATTATTTTTCTTTTGCAACTAAAGAAAAATTGTCTTTTGTACATACATACATATATATATATATATATATAAAACAGTGTGCCAACATTATGCCAAATACATAGCTTTCAAAAACCTCATTTAGGCTTCACAAAAATCCCTGATGAACAGGAAGTTGACTCCAACAACCCTCTAATTGAACTCCTCCCAAATGGTACTACCAGGCCTCAGTCCAAGGAGGCTTCTACCCCACGAGGAAATATTTATTGATTCCAGGGTTCAGCTGACAGTGCTAGAAGGGATGGCTGTTCTGGTCAACATACAAAGGACAAGCTGATCTGGACCCTGGACCCCACTACCTCAGATAAAAGGGGCCTCTCACAGAAATGAGCTAGAATTCTTAGGAGCTGGGACCAGGAACTTCTCTCTCTCTCTCTGCAAATACAACTCAGTGAGCACAGAGGTAAGGGAGTCCGGGTGTATGTGAAGGAATTAATATAATAATGGAATCTAGGCTCGGCGCCTGTGGCTCAACGGGCTAAGGCGCCAGCCACGTACACCTGAGCTGGCGGGTTCGAATCCAGCCCCAGGACCCGCCAAACAACTGAGGGCCGCAACCAAAAAATGACCGGGCATTGTGGCGGGTGCCTGTGGTCCCACTACTTGGGAGGCAGAGGCAGGAGAGGTTGCTGTGAGCTGTGATGCCATGGCACTCTATCCAGGGTGACAGCTTGAGGCTCTGTCTCAATAATAATAATAATAATAATAATAATAATAATAATAATAACAATAATGGAATCTAATCTGGCTGAAGAGGGAAGTGAGCGCAGGAAGGGATGAGCAGCAGTGGGATAGACAGTCTCTCCAGGGAGCCAGGGCACCACAGCCTGTCCCAGAGGTCATCTGTGAAGTTGCCATACACAGGGAAAATAGGAAACTGTAGTTCAATGTCAAAATATTTACAAAATATTCATTATGAAATTTTACAAAGAGGTGGCCAACCCATAGAGAAGTTTTTGTAATGAATATCTTGTAAGTAAAGGGACATTTAGCTACAATGTCTCATTTTTCCCTATGTATGATGACTAAATTGACGGGGCACCTTTGGGACACCCTGGAAAGGGAGTGACCTGAAAGGCAGTTGGTGGTGGTTAGGGAGTGGGAGAGGGTGTCAAAAGGAAACGACGTCAGGGCTGAACACGAGAGCAAGTGGCTGCCATAGAGTGCAGGACAGGGTCATCGGCGCAGGGGCAACGATCTGAACGTCCAGGATGTCGGAAGAATTCTTTTATGGCTATTGAAGTCATTAAGAATTATGACAGGAGCATAATTATGACAGTGACCATAAGCCAGAACTACAGTCTCCCAGGAGACAGGAGGCTAACCCAGGAGGGTGTCAGGACCACAGTAAGGAGGGTGAGTGAGTTGAGAGTCTGAGGGTCGATGGGGACATTTAGGGAGGCACTGTGGTCCAGAAGTCACATGAACAGCAAACGAAACGACTTACCTCAAAGCCCGGTGATGCCGGGAGTGTGGGGAGAAACCATCGCTATTTGTAAGAGCACTTGAGGAAGGTCTCAGCAGACAGCTGGAATAGTGATTCTCAAAGTATGGTCAGGGACCCCAGGGAGTATCCAAGACCTATCAGAGACCCGCAAGTCCAGAACTATTTTCATAGAAATACTAAGATATTACTCACCTTTCTCACCGTTATTGTCTTTCAAGAATACAGTGCAAGCTTGGTGCCTGTGGCTGAAGCGGCTAAGGTGCCAGCCACATATACCTGAGCTGGCGGGTTTGAATCCAGCCCAGGCCCGCCAAACAACAATGACAGCTGCAACCAAAAAATAGCTGGGCGTTGTGGCGGGCGCCTGTAGTCCCTGTTATTTGTGAGGCAGAGGCAGGAGACTGTCTTGAGCTCAAAAGTTGGAGGTTACTATGAGGTGTGATGCCATGCCACTCTATCCAGGGTGACAGCTTGAGGTTCTGTCTCAAAAAAAAAGAATACAGTGCAATTTTCCAAAGGCTACATAATACATGAAAATGCAATCTATTCAATGAAGTAGATAGGAAAATCCAACTATCTTCTATTATGCCAGACACTGGAGAGATTTGCAGAATGGTAAAACAATACCATTCTTCTCAATATTTTTTTCTTATTTTGGACAATATGGTTATTTTTCATAAAAATAACTTGAGAGCTGGCTTCTTGTATTCATGGGCAGAGATAGGTTTTATTATTATTTTAAACTTAATAAATTAATTCTACATTTCAAATATAGCCAGTATCGATGGATAGATGTACAGCCCACACCAATGCAAGCTCTTTGGGGTCCTCAATCATTTGTAAGAGTGTCCTGAGGCTGGGCATGGTGGCTCATGCCTGTAATCCTAGCACTCTGGGAGGCCGAGGCAGGTGGATTGCCTGAGCTCACAGGTTCAAGATCAGCCTGAGCCAAAGCAAGACCTCACCTCTAAAAATAGCCGGTGTTGTGGCAGGTGCCTGTAGTCCCACCTGCTTGGGAGGCTGAGGCAAGAGAATCACTGGAGGCCAAGAGTTTGAGACATCATGGCATTCTACCAATGTGTGACAAAGTGAGACTGTCTCAATAAAAAAGTGTCCCGAGATCAAAAATGTTGGAGAATCACTGAGTTAGGGCATAAAAGCTAAGGAAATATGTTCAGAAAAGAAGTTGAAGTGTAGGGGATTTTGCTGATAGACTTTGGGTTCCAGAGAACACAACAAGTGGTTTTGGGGGGTGGGGAAGAGCTGGGAGACAGGTAAAAAATGCAGACGATGAAAGGCACAGGGTGATGGCAGCTAGCGGGGATTAAGAGAAACTTGAAGTCTGGCTTCTTGTACTGATGGGCAGAGACGGGGATGGAGGCCATGAAGGAGCTGGTCCCAACGACCACAAGGCAGGGAGTGTTGCCAGGAAACCAGGAGCACATGGAGCAGCTTCTGCTGGGCGAGGGAACCAGACCTCTTAAACTGTGTGCAGGTTCCTTAGTTTGGAAGGACAGTCTGATTGGCACTTCTCATGTCAGGTGCCCACTCCGGGACCAGCTGTCTGATGAGAGTCACGGGACAACCTTCTGCCCCAGCCTGCAGAGCCTGAGGTGTGTGATGGCTCCTAGAGAAGGGAGTATGGTCTGGACAGATGTCCCCAGATGCCTCTGTAATGACTGAGGAAGATGGAAAGCCCTTTTTGAGATATATTTGGAATGTTTCCCATTCGATCCTGTGTTAGGTACAGAGATGGACTGTGTGCTGACACAAATATTCAAATACATGGTTTGTCATGAACGTCCTCCATTGCCAGTAGCTATAAAGACCTTCTGAGATGAGTTGGGCAATGCAATGTCAGCCTCGTGGGTCATGGCAGTGGCGATTGCCCACTGTGACCAAAGTCCTTACCATGTCCCACCGGGGCCTCTGTGATCTCACCTTGATCCCTTTCTTGAACCTCCCCTTGTGGCCCTGCCCACCTATTTGCTACGCGTCAGTCACACGCCTCTGCCTCCCCTCTAACTTGTCAAGCTTCTTCCTGAGTCAAGGCCTCTATATTGGCCACTTACTCCGTTTGGAACATCCTTCTTACCCATGGATGACACTTTCATCATTTAATTGTCAATTTCAAAGTTACTTTCTCTGAGAAACCATTCCTGTCTATCCTAGATCAAGCAATTTTCTTTCTTTTGCTCATTCTGGTATCCTATTTTGTTCTCTTCATAGCATACATCAGTAGCTGAAATAATCTCCCTGCATTTATTTTTATGTGTATTACTTATCTTCTGGTCATAGGTGCTAGGGACCTTATCTCTCTTGTGGAATCTCCAGCGTTTGACACCCGTAAGTAACTAGCCAATATCCAGCCGACTGACTTGGAATTATGGGAAGGGATAATTGAAATATGAATTATCCAAGGCAAATGTATGTAGGACCACCAGATACCTTTTCACTTTTAAGATTTGTTTACTCAAATGATTCTCAAGAGACAATCAGATTTAATTCACTATCAGTTCCTTTAGAATGGCTTCTCCTCAATACTACTCCAAAACAAAAAGGATAGTAAAAACCAATATACCAGAAATACCCTATTGCTATCAAGAAAAAGATGAAAGGGATTAAAATAAGTTTTTTTGTTTATGTCATCCAAAATTCTCCTAGAAAATAAACTTCAAGGTTCTCAATTTTTCTTTTCTTTTCTCTTCCCTTCCCTTCCCTTTTCTTATCTTTTCTTTTCTTTCTTTTTTTTTGAGACAGTCTCACTTTGTTGCCTAAGTGCCATGGCAGCATAGCTCACAGCAACCTCAAACTATTGGGCTCAAGTGCTTCTATGCCTCAGTCTCCCAAGTAGCTGGGACCACAGGCACCTGCCACAATGCCAAGCTATTTTTTTAGAGATGGAATCTCACTCTTGCTCGGGTTGGTCTTGAACGCTCGAGCTCAGATAATCCACCTGTCTCAGCCTCCCAGAGTCCTAGGAGTACAGGCATGAGCCACCATGCCCGGCCTTGATTCTCAATTTTTCTATCATGGAAGTTCAAAGGAGGGCAAGCTTTTTCCCTTGCATGCTGAATCTTCCTGCTGTACCAAAGGCTGTCCTGATTTTACACCCTGGTATTAGATCGGTTGCTGAGCTGTTTCTTAAATGGTCCCTTTTTTACGGATGGTGCGGTGCTGCTGGGGTGTGTGTATATATATATATATATATAGTGCTTATACAAGTTCTCTGTCTACATTGGTATTTATCCAGGGTAGCTACATTAACTTTATTACCTGAGCTCCGAGAATCTGAAAACCTGTGCGTTTTAATGCTGCATATGTCTGGGAGTCCTACCTGAGCTGCCCCTCACCAGCTTTGCACCATTAATAAAACAGCTTGAATCTTCAGAGCCTGCTTGTTTTCATCTTTAAAAATGAGAAAATTTATGAGTGTTTACATGCTTCTTTTCCCTGGCGTACTTTCTTGACATGATACGAGGTATCACAGAAAGTTTGAACTGGAGATTAAACCTCAAACACCTAAATTTGACAGACATTTCTTCCACGCCTATTGTCTATCAGACCCTTAAAACATTAAATGCTATGATCTGGAAATTGAAGTGGTTTTCATTATTATTTGGAGATGGAAGCAGTTAATCAGAGCAAGAGAGAATTTAACATGAAAGGGCACTGAATTGGTATCAGGAATTCCTACCCTGTCCTTTCTTGCCTATGTATAACTTTGGATAACTCACCTAACCTTTCTTGAACTTCTTCTTCTTATTATTATTATTAAATCATAGCTGTGTACATTAGTGTAATCATGGGGTACAATGTGCTGGTTTCATATACAATCTGAAATGTTTTCATCAAACCAATTAACATAGCCTACATGGCATTTTCTTAGTTACTGTATGAAGACATTTGTATTCTGCATTTACTAAGTTTCGCCTGTACCCTTCTAAGATGCACCGTAGGTGTGGCCCCTCCAATTACCCTCCCTCCACCCCAACCTCCCCCCTCCCCTCCCCTCCCTTGCCCCTTTCCCCATATTCTTGTGCTATAATTGGGTTATAGCCTTCATGTGAAAGCTATAAATTAGCTTCATAGTAGGGCTGAGTACATTGGATACTTTTTCTTCCATTCTTGAGATACTTTGCTAAGAAGAATATGTTCCA